>APFE031342334.1:50503-72559 GCA_000404065.3 Pinus taeda | reverse complement strand
GGGGCTCCGCCCCCCCTCTAACCCCCCGGTTTACTACATAGGTTAGTCGTGGAAAGAATATAACACAACCCAACACTTCTGACACTCAAATGAAGGATTAATTTAAACCCTTAAATCTAGGCAAAGAGAAAGATGATGTTGCTAAAGAAACACACTAACTAGAGAGAATTCAATTCATTATTCTTTAATGAAAAATCATACCTTAAGGGGGTGGAAATGTAGTAGTAATAATAATAATAATAATAATAAATTGATTGAAAGGTCAAAGGGAATACACTGATTCACCTCATGGCTAGTCCACACATATAAGAATATTGTTATGAGGTTTATTGTAATCATCACCATTCTATAAATCATTTTTATCATTCAATGATACTTGCGAAAATCTCCTTGCATTTTTAGTGATAAAAAAGTTTATTAAAATCAAAAGCATCAGTGTGTGCAATACCATGCACATCACCCTATGGTCATTTTCTTTAAAACAAATTCTTATCAGTGCACCAAACAGATTTAACTACACCAAGATAGAGTTCTACAATGTGCACCACTATAGGTTTTAGAAGAATTGGCCTACAATGTGCAAAAAACACCACTACAGTGGTGCACAACACTAACACATGCATTGAGGTATGTTAAAATATTTTATAATTTTTTTGTTTATCGCACCCATACCTATAATGCACCAATGCATAGGAATATAAGGTGCACCACAATAAGGTAAAAAAAAATCATCAAATTAAGTTTTCATCTCAAATTTCATTCAATGCTTCACACATACATACAAATACTAGTGTTCCTTATCCCCCTATGAGCGCTCCATTATCTAGTGCGACGAAATTATTGGGTTTCAACATTCCTCATCATCAACAACTAATTTGTGTTTAATTTGGAAAATTTTTAATCATTCCAAATCCACATTATTTTATTTATACAATAACCATGCCTCCTTAATGAAGAAGAGAATAGGTAAATTGCAATCACGTTTTTTCATGCATTTCACATTTTTCGTGTAGTGGGGTCCATCGAAATTATGCAACATGTGTACTCCTTGGATGAAAAAATAAATTATGCATCCAACGCGTGCTCCCACACAAAATTTGAGTAAAATCATAGGGAGATAAGTTGAAAATACAGTTGAAAAAGTAGTTTTTTTTTTTTAATCTTTTCACCTTTTTGCTCCAAAAACGGAAAATCATCCCCCATGGTTGAAATCATCATATTGAATTCTATTGGTTCTTATAAATTTGATTTGCGTTGTAAATTTTTGTTTTAAGGCCCAATTTTAACCTCAAATTTTCTCTAATGTAGGTGCACACATTTTTGTATACCACTTTCATATTTCATTTTCAAGTTTTATTATGATAAAACACTCCCATTTGTGGCACTCTCAGTTACTTGTATGCAGATTTTGTGCATAGACCCCACATGACCTCTCATGCCATTAATGAAACTTCAGTATTATTATCAGGTATGTTGAATCTAATTGGCATATAGACCCTTTGTGTCCCTCTTCACATGCATTGCATTGTTTCCTTTTATCCTTTTGGAACCAAACATGCATATTTACTTGAGTTCAATATGACTCCTCCTTTACCATGCTGTCCAATTACAGGGACTAGCTCTGCAATTACCTACCTAACATGGTTGTTTGAGTAGAACCCTTTAATCATTTGGCATCCATGCCAACATTTTATGTAGGCTCAGGAGTCCATATAGTATTTCTTCATTCCTTGCAATTGCATCTTCTCTCTCACTTGTGCCTTTGCTTACCTACCTCAGACTCCGACTATATCTTCCTATCTGAGGGACTCCCTATCTTGTTGCCTTTGTTTAGAGCATATGTGTTGAGTCACCTGTGTAGGTTCTCCCCTCCCCAATACCCTTTATCACTCTACTATTTGTGTCATGTTTCACAGGTTCGATTATCAACTGCCATTAACACTAGTCTCCCTTTGTCTGGTTGTTATTGTCCTCGACAGACCAATACCCGCATGACACCCTTTTTACCATTTCATCGCGTCAATATCCTCAGTTTTTCTCAGAGCACCAATTATTTTGTTCATCATCCGAATGAATAAAATTACCAACTTAAGGAGAACTATATCAAGTTCTCATTTTTTTAGAGGTCGCAAAAAATCATCCGATTTTGAAAAGTGTTGATGAAACATCAACCCTTTTTTTGGAGCATATTGTAGAAATAACTCAAAATTTTCATTTTCTAATGAAATCATAATGAAATCAATAGACACAAATTTCTTCTACTAAATTATGCAGAAGGAAAAATGACAATAGAAACAAATGCAATCATTCAATAAAAAAGAACACAATTTTGACTAGGGAACCCAACTTGGGAAAACCCCTCCTCTGTTTGTATTAAATCATATGAGAACAATGATCTATTACAATGAAAACTTAAATCCTTGAAGCTCAACCTGCACTACAATGTTGATCTCCTCCTCCTGAGTTTGCTCTACCCAATACTTTGGAAAAATAGGCCTCCTTCTTCTTCCTATTTCCTTGCACAATTCCTTCTCCTAAAAAATAGGGAGGCTCCTATTTCCTTGTGCAAGTCCCAAGAGAATTTGCTCACCTACTCAATGAAAACTTTGTACACTCGTAAGTATATAATAATGATTACAATTATGCCTTTTTCCTCCACTCCACTATGAAATTCAAATTTCATGCATGACTAGGGCTATTTTTAGTAAATTGACTAGTTAACTGAGAGATCAATGAGTTAACAACAATTACAACTACTCAAATGAACTCATATTGACTCTATTCTAGACTAAAGACGAGACAATCGAGTTTCGCTAAATATAACTCCACTGGATAGATATATATTATCAATCAACTCATGCACAACTCTAATTCTTTCCCACAGACTCAAATTGAATGACTTAACTAAGTGTTTTGGCCATGTCACCCTTGCTAAATACAATTCAAGTCATCCTATTGAAGTGGACATTCAGATTTCTCCATTTGACTAAGGTATAAGTCAAATGAAGCATTTTCTTGCTACAAAATGACACTCCCTCTTAGCAAGAAAAGGGTTATGAGAAACCCCAATCTAACTCATGTGGAACTCAAACTTTCATTTTGACAAAGCTTTTCTCAAGATGTTTGCATCCTACTCCTCTATAGGAATGTACAATAACATAACAATCCTCCTTTGTACACAATCTCTCCAGTGATGATACCTAATGTCTATATGCTTGGACCTATCATGAAACACTGGATTTTCAGAGAGTTTTATACAACTATGGTTGTCATAGGGGATCGATATAGGATCCATCCTCTGGTTGAAGAGACTAACCAATGTCTTCCTCATCCAAATATCCTTGCATGTTGCTTGAATAGTAGCCATATACTTTGCCTATGCTGAGCTGAGTGCTACATATCTTTGTTTCCTATTGTACCAAGAAATTGCTACTAACCCAACACTGAAGACTTCTCTCGATGTGCTCTTCTTATCTGAGGGACTCCCTACCCACTTCCCATCTGCGAAGTGTTGGACCTTCACTCCATTAGTATGTCTATACCATAAACCAAAATATGTTGTGCCTATGAGATATCTAAGTACATGTTTTATTGCTTTCTAGTGAAGCTTGGAAGGCTCCACCATGAATTGACTAAGCTAATTAATTGAAAAAACATCAAACCTTGTGTTCTCCAAGTACATCAAGGAACCCACCAACTATCTATAGATAGCACCATATACTGCCTTCCCTATAGAAGTATCCTCTTTCCTCCAGTTAGTACCTAGAGGAGTATACATGGGTTTGCAATCCTGCATATAGAATCTCTGAAGGATTTTAGAGGTTTACTTCCTCAGTCTAACAAATATCTCTCCATCTCCCTGCCACACCTCCAACCTGAGGAAGTAGTGCACCAAACTCATATCCTTGATATTTAACTCTCTTGCAATGTCGTCCTTACAAGACTGGATCAACCTGTCATCTCCTGTCAATATCAAATCATCTACATTGAGAAATAAGATGAGTATACTGCCATCTACCATATTGTAGTAGAGATTGGCATTTGCTTCACTCTTAGTAAATCCCAATCCACTCAGATAAGAATTTATGCGAGTGCAACAAGCACGAGGTGCTTGCTTGAGACCATAGAGGTCTCTCTTTAGCCTAAACACATCTGTCTCGCTGCTAAAGGTCTCAAACTCCTCATGCTGCTCAATGTAAAGCTCTTCCTCAACCACTCCATTGAGGAAGGCAGTTTTAACATCTGTTTGGTGGATCATCCACCCAAATTGTGCTTGATATGCAAGTATGGTCATGATAGATAAGTATCTTTCCACAAGGGAAAATGTCTCCTCATAATCAATCCCCTGCACCTGTGAGAAGATTTTGGCCACAAATATGGCCTTGTGGTTCTTAACATTTCCATCAACTACATGTTTCACCTTATACACCCACTTGGAACCAATAACAGATCTGCCCTCAGGTCTAGGCACAACATCCCAAGCATCATTCTTCATGATGGAGTCATACTCCTGTCAGGCCTCTGTTTTGTCTTGCTTTGTATCACTTTTTACTCAGAAATCCCTCATGCTTTTGTTGAATTTGAATGGTTATTATCATGGTTTTGTGCATTCTTGGAGACAATAAAGTAAGTATTTACTATTTGCCATAATTCCCTTGTTTTAACGAGATTTAAAAATTAAAAACATCATTAATAATAGTTTGTTTGTTTGCAGGTTTAAACTTAGTTGATTACCTTTTTATGCATATGCCAACATGCTTCGATCCTGCACTCACCTCCTTATACTATTCATCAGGTTCCCGCACCAATTGGGATTCCTGAACTCATGAGGATTCCTACACTAGTTTATTATAAGTTATAGATTTCCCGCACTCTGAAGGGTTCCTCCAACATGCATCAAGTTTCTGCACATACTTTTCTGGACTAAAGTCAAAGAATGCGTAGACTACTTCAATTATTCAAATTTGGAGGACATTACTTACCTAGTAGTTTGAATATTAGTTCAAGGATATTTTGGGAAGCGCTTATTGGTCAACATTGCACTTATTTTTCACCACCAATCGCAGACCGAGAAAAGAGGATCCATTTACCAAAACAGTCCCTCATGTACAATGTTTAACTCCTCTTATTTGAAATTTAGTTGCACCAGAACTAGATCCGACTTTTATCCATGGAAAATTGTTACGATTTGTAATTTGTTCCTTCTGTATTTGATTGGATTGTTAATAACTTGATTTATAATGTAAATATCTATATAAAATAAAAGATGGCCTTGATCCAAGGGGGAGGGATGGTTCCAATGTAACATTACGTGAGTATAGTCAATATGTGGATTGCTCCCTTTGTTTGATGGGGTATGATATTTGTGTGCACCATGTAAATATTGAGATTTTAAAGATTAATCGAAGCACTTCACGCTAGGTTATGTTTAATTACGTTTTACATTTTATGATTATAGCCCTTGAGTGAACTAAATCATTGACAGAGGGTGCAAACTGGCTGGGTTGGATGCCAGACCAACTTGACACCACTCTGATTTGATGAGATTAGGGTATATTATGATTTTTTGAGTGAGTATATCGAATTTTTAATTTACTGTGTGAAGGGTGTGCATACAACTAGATCAGGAGATTTTCTTTTCAAAACGTTTTTCTGATCAATCTTTCTTGATCAATGTCATGCTTTGAAAGTAACTTTGGGAAGATTGCTTTTGTGCACCGAATGAATTTTTATAGCAAATACTTTCTTGATTACATGTCATTTCTTTCATATTAGTGTATCTTTCCTTCCACAGATTATGTTGATTATGTTGGTTGACATTTTATTTTATTTAGGCTCAGTTACTTAATAATAACAACTTCATGTTATGAACCTTTTGCTAAAAGACCAATCCGTTTATTTCTTAATTGCATGATGGCGCACAGGGTATGTGATTTCTATCTATTGAAGTTGTTCGAATTCCAAATGTTTTGTTTTATGATATTTTTCCTCTACTAATTTTGATTGTGTAATATTGGTTTAGATCTGATGGGAACTTGTGACCTCGTATTCCAGAAATACAAGACTTATTTCTATCTTTCAATTTTGCTTTAATTGGAATGGTTGTGATCTAGAGTAAATATGTATGGATTGAGAATCGATGCATAGATAAATTGAATTCATATTTGACTCAATACTAAAACTTTTTACATGATTCAAAAACCCAAGAAGGGTCTCTTTAAATGTATCATAATTCTATAGACTCAAAATAAATCCTATAAGTTCTCAATGGAAAATTTGACCTGAGACATGGTGACCCAAGCACGAAACCCATCCTTTAATAAGTCACAATAATACTAATAAAAAATCTTTTCTTTATTCTTTTGACAAGTACATTACATAATGACTTGAGTACATTATTGAAGACCGAATATAGTTACTTTTTCCAACACTCCCTCTTAACTAGGGAGGTATTCATAATGTACAAATACAATGGAAGATCTCAGACTATATGAAAACATGAAGAACCTTTAGGCACCGCAATTCCATGGACTAGATTCTTGACCAGGGAAATCTATCTAGGCGGGACTAAGATGGACTTAAGCTTTCATCCCCTCTAGGTACCATCAGTCTTACTTTCTAACCATCAACCCGAAATCCAAGTGCATGTTAGAGCTCAATGACCAATGCCACCTTTCCAACTTTGGGACCTAGACATCAACACAAAGTGTTAGCCATATGTCTCCCTAGGAAATGTTTCACTCGCAAAGCCTCAACACCCCTTGATCCAATAGATCAAGAATGCCTAATCTCTCCCAATAAAACAAATTGGTAACGAGCATGCTATCAAATCCTTCGAGAGATTCACCTGTACAGTCACAATGCCAATCAATAATACACTTTCACACTTACATAATCAAATAAAAACCTCCGGGGTATTTCATACAACTTGATGTTGCTTCTCAACTTTCCATAGTAGGACTATCAACCGAATGTTTGACAAAAGATTCCTCAATCATATGTTTTTCCTTCCTACTTATCATGCATCAAGATATCCTCTGAAATACATTCTTTCAATCAAAACCAAGCTATGCCCTCCCTCTCAACTAGGAAACACCTCTTTATCTGGACTCCCTCTTAATATTAGGGAGATCTCTTCTATTCATGCTTCCTATGGGAGATCAACTTATTCCTTTTCGATATCAGATAATCTTTCATGGCTTCCAGTCATTTCATTAGAGTTATCATCAACCTCATCATGCTTATCACATCAATGAGCATCTTCACCAAGTTGAAGATTGTGTACCTAAACAAATTTAAATATCGAGTACAACCAATTCAATAGAAGCATGATTTTAGCCATATCAAAAACATGGAAGCATTTTATCTTTATACCTATAAGATACCCAAAATCAATTACAAACAAGAGACATATACTCTTCAATATCTTGCTAGGGACTTTGTTATACACCCTAGACTATTTCATAACAACATTTATTCCATCTAAGGTTTCAATATGTCTTCCAAAGGTATGCCATACCTTACTACAAAATATAGCAAACTCTAGAAAACATTCTACATATATAGATATACAATGTATCTAGTAATATTTCAAAATACATATGTTAGACTTCTCATTGGGGATTCATACAAATCCTAGATTTGATACAAACAATCCATCAAAGTTAATAAAAACTTGGTCATTAACTTGACCAACTTCCACTATGGTTAGTTCTAGCCCCTAGATTTTCAATCAACCATCAAGCAGTCACTAACATGACCAATTACTACTAGGGTTAGTTGCCAACCCTATATTTCCGAGCAATCATCAGACTCAACCAAAAATTCAAACTTCAACAATCTCTTCATAAATACCAAATCATATAATCAACATTCATCGAAGATTTCTACTCCAGCTAAGGTTCAACTCCAAAACCCTAGAATTCCATTTTTAACAAATTCAACAAACATATACAAATCTCAAATGATCGTATTCCATAGATTTTACTTTGACTAAGGTTTAAGTCCCAAACCTTAGAATTCCATTTTCACAATATCAACAGTCATTACATATATAGATCTCAGATTATTATATTTCATACTAGATAATGTCAAAACCCTAGATTTTCATTTTCAAGAATCATCTAATAGATTTCAGATTGTTATATCACACTTACTAGACAATTTTTAACTTCACTAGGGTTTAGCTACAACACCCTAGATTTCCAAATATCATCATCCCATAATCTTAGACAAGGAATTACATTAAATCCTAAGACTTATGACTACCAATGACTAGGTCAACACATATCTAGGAATTCATAAGCATAATATCATATATCCAACAACATTAATACATATTGACCTAGAACAACCTATAATTTCAACCAAAAGAACATATCTGTATATGCCTAGATTTTCATCCTCATTCAAATATATTTCATATCATGAGTTAGTCAAACCCAAATTCACAACAATATCAAATAAGAGTTATACATATAATCACTTTGATTATACTAGGGTTTGATTAGACAAACCCACACATACCAAAGAAAACATTTTTAAGACAATGTAAGGGTCTTTCTCATACATTCCACCAAACCCCAATGATCTAGGGTTCTAATGTAGAATCACACATTCCACCAAACCCTAATTATCTAGGGTTCCAATGTAGAGACATATCAAACCCAACATTACCAAAACATCAAAGGTTCGGGACTTTGGACCTAATCACTCAACCCTAACAAGTTAGGATTTCCAGATCACACCCAAATCCCAAACAAGACATCATCAATAAAAACTTCAACTAACATTTCACAATATCCCTAAGCAACTTAAAATTTCAGACATTCACATTAGCATACCCTTCAATTAGGGTTTTCCAGAACCTGTCTAGGGTTCTACATAGTCAGTCAAGAATATGAGTGGGGTGGATAGAATTATCAAGAGATGAATCACCCAAACAAGAATCACTAAGATTCAATACAACTAGTCATAACAAAGTTAGTAATAGATCATCAAATGAATAATCCTTTCAATCAATGTATTCAAAGAATAACTTTGATTCTTGACTAACCTTGTCTTGAGAGATCCTCCTGCTTGCAAATGTTTTACCTAGTCAAGGCAACATAGGGAAAAAGGTGATTAGTATTTACTATAATCAAACTAAATGAGTACAAGAATCCAAAACTGAAAAGACATGAAATACTTAGATTTTAGAGTTGTTGGGAGCTCACTCCAAAGCTTGAGGGAAACATATAAACTTAAAGAAATACAAAAATGTATTTTCCAAGGATATGTTAAAAACCTATAAATTCTAAAATATATAGCAGATGACTTAATAGTGTAAGTCCCTAATGTCAGATTCTTTATGCTTGGCTTTCTTTTAGTCTCCTTCTTCAGCAAAGTTTGATTGATCTCTTCCTTTCTTCTTATTCCTTGGATTCTCAGGACAATCTCTCTTGTAGCAACCTTTCTTATGACATTGATAACACTCTATCTTAGACATGTCAACTTTCTTCCTTGGTCCCATTGATCTCTTG
This sequence comes from Pinus taeda, assembly GCA_000404065.3. Classification (NCBI taxonomy): domain Eukaryota; kingdom Viridiplantae; phylum Streptophyta; class Pinopsida; order Pinales; family Pinaceae; genus Pinus; species Pinus taeda. The sequence continues at coordinate 63,038 of APFE031342334.1, read as the reverse complement.
CCTTTATGATGAGCAACATAAGAATTTGATACTCCTCTAGGATTGGAAAACATTGAGATCCTTAATTCTTCTTGACTACATGTTGTCCATAATTCTTCAAATGTGGGAGCTACCTTCTAACTTTTGAGACCTTAAGCAAATGCACCCCAAGAGGGTGGAAATCCTAATACAACAATGATCACCAATTCTTTGTCCAGAACAATATCATTGATGAATGAGGGATCATCCATGAGTCTAGCTATCTTAACAAAGAAGGTTGCCATAATATATTCTTTAGTCATCTTCGTATTCCTCAACTCATTCTTCAGATTTTCTACTTGACCAATGTTCTTAATAGTGAATAGCTTCAACAAGGCTTCATACATCTCCTGAGCATGATTAATGTTAGCTATGAATGGGACAAGATTGTCTTTTATCCCTTCTATTATCAGAGTCATAGTCACCAATTCTAGATCCCTGAATTTCACTTTGTCCACATCATTGGCTTCTTCTGTAGGATTCTTTACATTCCCTTTTACCAAATCTAGCACCTTGTTCTTCTCGAGGATTAGGTCAATCCTCTTCTTCCAATATATGAGGTTATATTCTCCTTCAAGCTTGTTCTCACCCTTGATAGAGTTAGACATCTTCCCTGAATATAATCTTTCCTTGAGATAGTGCCTATGAATGGATCTACCTTTTTCTTCTTCACCAAAGCTCTGATACCATGTTGGAAAATCATAAAGGAAGTAAATATTTTCTTGATCTTGATAATTACTTGTGATTTTTCCTATTATTACGTTTCTTTATATCTTCTTTCTTTAGATCATCAAGAAATTACCAAAAGCAACGCACATAAAACAATGAACATGAGATGTAGGCACATGCCAGTGAAAAACCCCCCTCGAGGGGAAAGTCAGCGAAAATAATTATTCCTTTCAATAGTATTCTTAGAGACTCTTCACCCTAGATCAAGACCAGACCTTCCCTACACACCAAGTTAGCTTCCAAAAGATCGACCTCTTCCCAACAACTTCAACTATGCAGCAATTAGCAGCAACTAACAGTTTCTGGCAGAAGTCCAACTTGGAAGACTTTGATCTCCTAATCTAGAGCACGAAATAGAGAGAGACAACCACAAAAATTTTGATTTTACTTGACTCCTTAGACTCACCCAAAATTTCTTTCACTTTGGCTTCCTGATAACAAACTTTCCCAGCTACCCACTTCACACTTCTGCCCAACAACAGGATTTTCGCACTTTTGCCCAGTATAGAGAATTTGAGCTTGATGAGAAGTGAAGTTAAAAATGAATTCGATGTCCTCCATTTTATAGGCTTCTTGTGGGTTCGAATAGGGTGTTAGGCTGACTTGATCTTCTGTTAGGCTGACATGGTGTGGAGGTTCCATAATTCATATTTGACTCAACACTAAACCTTTTTACATGATTCAAAAGCCCAAGAAGGGTCTCTTTAAATGCACCATAATTCTATAGACTCAAAATAAACCCTATAAGTCCTCAATGGTGAATTTGACCTAAAACATGGTGACCCAAGCATGAAACCCATGCTTTAATAAGTCAAAATAATACTAATAAAAATTATTTTCTTTATTCTTTTGACAAGTACATTACATAATGACTCAAGTGCATTGTTGAAGACCGAACATAGTTACTTTTTCCAACATGAATTACCCCTATGGTTAGAGGAGGAGGAGGAAGATGAAGTGTATCATACAACATCCTGTCCAATCTATACCCTAGATGATGTTATGGGAGGGGGCAACCTAATGAAGATGACCTCATTGACAAAATCCTCTAGAACCAACCCGCCAATAACATGCCTCTTGTTGAGCTTGAGAAGGAATCTGAGGGTAATCCTTGGACTAAGTTATTCATAGTGGACCCAAGTCTTGCACATGTCAAAGTTGTAGAAATTGGTCCATCTAGAACCTTGAAGACTAACCCCTCTCTCTCTGCCAACCAATAAGGGAAGTTGTAAAAAACACTAAGAGATCACTTAGATGCTTTTTCTTGGAGCTATAAATAAATGAAAGGGGTGTGTCCTTTGGTTTGTACTCATAACATCTATATCAAGGAGGGATGAAAACCTGTGCGCTAACCTCAAAGGAGAATGAACCAGGCCCTCAAGGACATAGTAAAGGAAGAATTGCAAAATTTGTTGGATGGCAGGGTTCATATACCCCATCTCAGATAGTGAGTGGGTGTCCCCTCTAGTTTTGGTCCCAAACAAGAATGGGATGTGGAGGATCTGTGTGGATTACAGAGAAATGAAAAAATCCACCAAGAAATACCATTTCCCTTTACCTTTCAATGATACAATTTTAGATGGTCTTGTAGGGAAAAGTTATTTTCTTTCTTGGATGGATTAAGTGGCTACAATCTGATCTAGATTAACCCTGAGGATCAAGACAAAACTACATTCATATGTCCTTGGGGTAAATTTTCTTATAGGGTCTTTCCTTTCGGCTTATGTAATGCCCATGCCACTTTTCAAAGTGCAGTTCTGAGCATCTTTGTTGAGATGGTCCATGACTCTGTAGAGATCTACATGGATGATTTCACTTCTTATGGGTTTGACTTCATGGAGGCTCTCTCTAACCTAGGGAAAGTCACGAAAAAGTGAATTTTAAATGAACCTCTCGCTTAGTCTTGAGAAGTGTGAATTATTAATGAATGCAGGGACTGTCCTTGGCCATTCAATATCTCAGGAGGGAATACAAGTGGACCCAAACAAAATTTCCATCATAAAAAGGTCCCTACTCCTCAAAAGAAAAGGGATATTAGGAGTTTCTTAGGCTTAGATGGATACTATAGGAGGTTTATCAAGGACTACAAAAATTGGCTTCACCATTGTTTGGGTTGCTGGCCAAGGACTTAGAATTCTGTTGGACAGATAACTGCCAAGAGGCCCTTGAGGTCTTGAAAGAGAAATTAACCATTGCATCCATACTTAGAGGCCCAAATTGGGATCTACCTTTCCATATCCATGCTGATGCATCTGACAAAGATGTGGGGGAATATTTGGGACAAGTAGATGGTAAGTTAACTTATTCCATTTACTTCATTAGTAAAAATCTGTCTAAGGCTTAATTGAACTACATTGTAATTGAGAAATAAGTACTAGTTGTTGTACACTCTTTGAAAAAATTCATACACTGCACCACTGGATATCAAAATTTTGTGCATATTGACCATGAAAATATCAAATACTTGATGAACAAGCGTGATGTGAATGCAAGAATAATTAGATGGTTGCTATTGCTACAACAGTTTGATTTAACTATCATTGAAAAGCCAAGAAGAGAAAATGTAGTTGTAGATTTTCTATCTAGACTTTCTTTGCTTGCAAGTGATGAAGGGATGGTCAATGATCAACTAATTCCAGATGAGCACTTATTTTCCATCGCAGTGATCCAAAATGGCTTTTGGATAGACTCCTAAGTCTAAGTGTTCCTCACTGAGGAAAATTAAAGTCCAAGGAAGTTCTTGGAAATAGCCCCATTGCAGAGATATTTTCTTTCTGAATCTACTGCAACTTGAATGGGCAAAAATGGACTTAGGATGCAGAAGTTATCGCTCAAAGAAGATGCCCTTTGTTCCTTAGAAAAAGAGGCAAAATCCCCTAAAAATGGCAAAAAAACCTTCTAAAGAGAAATCACATCGGAAAAAGGCAAAGGGTTGGACTTAAGTGGAGGCAGAGGAAACTCTGATTCGCTGATATGATGTATCAGATTGGAGGCAGACATATGTGTGATATCGAGACCTTGGACCTGGTGATTGTGATTAGGTGATACGCCGATCGCTGATGATCAGATCGACGAATCAGCATCAGCGATGTATAGAACCCCTGGGCTGTATGCGATGCGATATGCGATAGCGATCACGATGGGAAATCTCAGCCGTCAGATCGCAAGAAGAATGGACGACCAGGATTAAATCGGATCGACGATTACCAGACCTGACAAATTTCATAAGCACAATTCATAAAATTTGAAATCCGGTAAAAGGGGATTTTCTGTGTATTTACGCATTTCTGCTATAAATCCAAAACACAAAGAAAATGCCCGAAAGCGATAAAAGCAGACCCAAAGGGGAAATAAAGGTGTGGTTAATGTTATTTGAGTTCTGTAAAGGTAGATTTCAGGCGGGCCTCAAGCAGTAAATGGTTTTGGGCTGGCTCCACCCGATCCCACATAATGAACGATGTGTGGCTTGGCGAAGGAACAATGAAACCACCTTTTCGAGCGGGTAGCCTCCGTATCCTTAACCTGCTCGAAATTGAATGATGACCGTTGAATTGAATATCTCATAGATCGATGGTGGAGCTATGAAAGCAGCCAAAGGCGGACCCGATGCGATATTAGGGTGGATACTATAACATTTGAAGTTCGATATGAAGAAAATTGTCGGGATTTTCTTTGTATTTGGGATTTTTTGTAATAAACCCAAAAACAAAGGAACCCGTGACTATGCGGCTTGCGATAGTGATTTAAAGGTGGACCCAATGGAATATAGGGCAGATTTAATGATATTTCAGGTCCGATAAATGATATATTGGTGGATTTTCCCGTGTTTTAGTGTATTTCTCTATGTAAATAGAGAATGACTATTCTGAGGATTTCAAAGGCGTCGATGGTCCTTCTGTTATAGAACAGGTGGTCGCCATCCCTAAAGGTGTTTAGCAATGATTACTAATGCTTAGAGGGGGATTTGAGTGGACAGAGGCTAGGAGCCAGAGAGCCCAGAAGAGGAAAACGAACGGGCAACGCCGATTGGCTTAAAAGCCACATAATGATAGAGACAAAGAGGCAGAGCTAAGACAAGAGTGCAGAAAGCTGAGCCAAAGCAGGAAGCAGAGACAAAGAGATCCAGAGCCAAGAGCCAGAGCCAAGAGCTAGAGCGGGAGCCGAGATCCAAAAGAGTCGAGAGCTTCAAGAGCTAGGGATAAAATGGTGTCTAAACCCATTTTTTCCGTGTAAAACAGTGGAGTTGAGCCAAGAGCTTGTAAAAGGACTTTGCCATAATCCCAGAGAGCCTAGTTGAGTTTACTAGAGCTCATGGAGATGTAGCCCAAGAGTTTTGGGTGAACTCCTAATTAAGTTGCTGTCTTATGTGTGTTGTTTTATTGTTGCATTATATCTGTTGCTTTAGTTGTTGTTATATCAGATCAAGCAAATAGACTTAAAAACACATAAACAATCAACAATAAACATAAGCATAAACCTTATTTCAAGTACATATTTAATTCCGCATTGGTTAATCATAAAGAGGTTCTTGAAAATTAGACAAGAAGCCTAAGTGCCCCATTTTCAGATCACTCAGTTCTCTCCCCATGGTTTTCTGACATAGAAAACTACCTAGTGGCTGCAAGATTTCCTCCAAATCTCTTACCGAGGGAGAAGAGAAAAATTGTAAGGAAGAGTGCCCCTTTCACTTGGATTGGGGGAAATCTCTTCAAGATGGGACTAGATTAGATCTTAAGGATATGTGTTAGGGAGGAGGAAGCGTTTCACATCCTCAAAGCCTGTCATGATGGGCCTTGTGGAGGTCATTTCGTTGCCAAGAAAACAACTTCCAAAGCTCTACAAGCTAGCTATTATTAGCCCACTCTCCACCAAGATGCAAGAAGGTATACCAGTAGATGTATCATGTGATCAATGCCAGAAGATGGGGAAATCCACACCCATGGATGAAATGTCCCTACAACCCCAGGTGGCTTTGGATACATTTGACAAGTGGGGCATGGATTTCATTGGTCCATTTGATCCACCATCAGGGCAGAAAATGTACATCATTGTGTGCATTGATTATTTGACAAAGTGGGTTGAGACAAAGGCTGCCAAGGAAGCAACAGAGGAGAAAGTGGCTAAGTTCTTAAGGGAGAATGTGTTCTAAAAATTTGGGTACACCAGAGAGATAGCTACCGATCAGGGAGCTCAATTCACATCACATCTGATTGAGAATCTGTTAAGGCAACATCATATAAAACACAAAAAATCTACTGCCTATCACCCTCAGGCCAACGGAAAAGTAGAGGTTGAAATTAGAGCATTAGAGGGCATCCTCACCAAGGTTGTGATAAAGAACAAGAGGGATTGGGAAGATAGATTAGTGGATGCCACTTGGGTCTATAACATAACTTGGAAAAAAATCAGTAGTTTTAGTCCATAATATCTAGTTTATGGAAATAAATCTCTTCTCTCTATTGAGTTTCAGTATAATACGTTGAGAATGGAAGCCTAATTGGATTTAGATGTCACCAAAGGACAACATGAGATATTGCTCTTTTTAAATGGCTTGGATGAGTTTAGAATGTAGGCCCTTCTACACACTAAAGTTATACAATTATAGAGGAAGGTCTGGCATGATAGATATATCAAAGATAAAGTTTTTTCAGGAAGGGGATTGGGCCTTACTATATGACTCTAGGTTCAAGTATTTCAAGGGAAAATTGTTTAAAATATGGTTAGGACCATACCTGATAGAGAAATGTCATGACAAAGGAGCGAATCAAATTAGGACCATTGATGAGGAAGGGATTCCCTTACTTGTCAATGGATACAAATTGAAGGTATACAAAAAGCCTATGTATAAGGAGTAATTCATCAGCACCATCAACAAAGAGGTTAATGTGATTGGGAGTGCCATAGCTTCTAGGTCACATCGCTCCTAGATACTATTTAAAAAAAGAGAAAAAACAATAAAAAGCATGGTTGAAAACCTTTATGAGGTATATAAGGCCAACTCTTGGGTTGAAAATCTCCTTGAGCCAGCTTCTATGTCTCAAAAAAAAAAAAAAAAAAAAGAGAAAAAAAAAAACAAAGAACGATACAAAGAAAAAGTCCAGGACTTGGATCCACAACATGTTTGTTAATTGTTTTTGTCATTTTTCAGGTTTGAAGAGAGTGGTAGATTGCATAGCTACAGGGATGACATAATCAATATTCTCTTCACTTCTCCCTCCATCCACTCCATATCCACCATCCAAAATCATGTGCTCACCACTCTACATCATCCCAGTAGCTCAAAAATCAGTTTTCAACCCCTCTCTGAATTGTTACAAGAAGACTGTAATTTCTATAGGAGGGCTTTGAAAAGCCACATGAATAAAATATGAATGAAAAGACCAAAAGGAATGACCTTACTAAAGGTTAAAAATGTTCTCCCACCATGTTCCACCATCTATCCATCATTCATCCATCCCAGTTCACAAGAAAAATTAATATTTTTCAAAGACAAACCCTCCACTTTGTCTCACCCTGAAATGTTTCTTGAAAAACATGCAGAGAACGTCCTATCCATTTCCACAAACCTACACTACTCCCTTAGAGCCCTAGCATCATCCTCCAAACCCTCTACATCCTTTCTCATCACTCCCAAGTAGTAAAAAGACCTTGAAAGAGAAGGAATGGACTGCTACAGGAAGAAAACCTCCACTTGTAGTAGCCTCTGCAACCATTACAGAAAGCCATAACCCTATTTTTGTTTCCTTTTCCCATCAAGTAGAGGGGGTGATTCAAACTTAGGAGGCACTCTATAGTAATGTTACTATTGTAAGCAGGAATCTCCACCACCAACAACAACACCTTGGGCATCAACAAGGACATGCACGCATAGCAACAACAATAGTCAAATACCATGAGGAATAAAGAAGATATACACACGAACAAGAAAAACAGAGCAAGACAACTCCCTTGGTGATAGTACAATCGTCCAAATCTCCAGCATGCACATCTCTTCTTTTGTCGATCATGAGGTAGGCACATGTATGGAAACCTCTCATCTCCTCCCTATGTGTAAATAATGAGAAATGTATGAATGTCAAGAGGAGGTATTTTTATAAGATGGAGGTGGATAGTTAACTTGGCCACCCTTGGTTAATAAAAAAAAGTGATTACGAGCCCTCATTCAATGTGAAGGTGTCACATCAGTAAAGTTAGGATCACAGAGAGTGGTTGTTGGTTACGAGGAATGAGGGAATGTTTAATGCCGATGGGGACAACAATCCAAAAGAGGAAACATTATGCCTCTGCCAAGTCATCACAGTGCTCCAAGCCCAAGCCAAAAATGGCATATAATGTACTTGGGCTCAAATTCTCTTTCATTTATGCTCATTTCAAAAATAGTTAAGGTGAGGACGAGCTTGGGGAGCCATCGAGGAGAGTTGAACCTGCTTTGCCATTTCCAGAGGAGGAAGCTACAAGAAGCTATAGGAAGCCTGCAAAAGCTACATGAAGCCCGAGGAACTGTTACAAGAAGCTTAAAAGGGTTATAGAACATCACCAAGGATCGAATTGTTCTCCAATTTGTCATATTTATCCTAGGCCATGTGGTAAAAGTAAGTGCATCCTCTCCCTCGTCTGTGCATAACTTGTATGCTAGTGCACCCTAAGTTCTATAGGAAATATAAGTGAAATTGTGGATTGAAAGAAATTTTATGGTTGTAGATTAGAGGGAATATAGAAAATTGTCATCAACTAGAGATTTCAACCCTCTACTTTCACTGAATTACACATCAGAGATGTTAGAGGAAGCATTCCTCCTTCACTTATTTGAAAACATAGAAAATAGATAGGGGGAGGATTCAATAGAAGGGAGCCCTCAAACACTAAAAGAATTCATCTTCATCCTCATGTATTAGGCATTTTTAGAAGACATAAGTGGCTAGGATTCTTTGAACATTTGAAGGGATATGATGATGACATTGAATATGAATTATCCATGGACATAATCTCTCAGAAAAAAGTCAGTGGCACCGTTGTGGTGAGGGGATTAGCTATTTCAATCAGTCCTGAGCTAATTAGTAGGGTGACAACCCTTCCCCTAGGGATCCAATGGAAAAGAGAAAAAAAAAAACCATTAGTGCCATTGCTAAAAAGAACTCCTTCACTGCCACTTAAAAACCTATCGAAGACAAGAATGGAGTTAGGAGGGAAATCCTATCCTATCGTTGGGATGAGGTGGCCTACCATATCCTAAAATACATCTCATGTGAAGGAAGGCTAAGTGTAGTCTATGGTTACAATTTCAGATTACTCCATTAACTATTGTTTCAATAAGAATTGACACTGGCCCAAAGACTGAGTGTACCATACTTCCTCCAACAGTCCATTAGGGACATGAGTCAAAAAGTGAGAGAGGGAAAAAACCAACACTTAGGCCACCATGTCCTCATTGAATATATGGTAGTAGAGGCCTTGAACAAACTAAGGATCCTTGTCCTTTGGTTGAAATTAATTGATATGGATAGAGAGACCTTCATTAACAAAAAATCTCACACTATGTGACACCCCAACCTCTAGTGTTGGAGGAAGAGACGAGAAAGAGGAAGAAGAAGAGGCAGAGGTAGAAGAGGAAAGATAGATAGAGGCAGAGAAAACAGAGGTAGAACCAGAGGTAGAAGTAGAGGAAGAGAAAGATGAAGAGAAAGAGGGGGAGCAACAAGAAAAAGAAATCCATGAGAAAACTATTGAATCTAGAGAAGAAGGGGCATCCCCAAAGAAAACAAGTTTGTCTCTAGGACCCAATGAAAAAGAGATAGCTGCCACCTTAGCTACCTTGAGCACCCCAGTCAAACCCATAAAGAAAAGGAAAAGGAAAGCTCCCCTCTACTTTAAGACTAGGAAAAGCACCAGGATCAAGTAAGGGAGGCCTCAAACTCCCACAAAGGCCCCTATAACAATTGAAGAGTCCCCAAGTTGAAAATAGGAGGTGGGGCCCACTAAAAGAAAAGTGGATAAGTTCACCTCTCCAGAGACCATATCAAAGACTCCCATAGCTTATGTGAGGAGGCTTGCCACTAAATCAATCTCTTTTAAACAACCCAACGCACCTACCAACCTCCAACAAAAAGGAAAAGGGAAGCTACAGGAAAAATGGAGCATGCTATAGGAAAAACAGAGTGTGCTACAAGAAGAGAATAGGGTGCTATAAGAAGGGAAAAATGAGACCTAGGAGGGGCAGAAGGTAACACAACAACGAAAGGATGGGGAAAATTCCCCAAAAAATATTGAGAAGGACTTTCCAAAGCTACAAGAGCTTAGTCCACAACCTAGTTTGAGCTCCTATTATAAATTCATTGAAGGAGGGAGAGTTATTCCCCAAAAATTTGAAATCCCAATTTTATTTGAACTTCAAGAATAAAGAGGAAGAACCCATAGATGGATGCAACTTGCTAAGTCCAAAAAGTTGGAAGATGTGGGCCTCATGGAAGAGAAGGTCCTTGAAATGGGCAAAGAGCTGAGTGAGCTAAAAGAGAGAGAGAGACCACAATGAGGCAATAATTACAGGAAAAGAACATATGGTTGAGGGAGAAGCTGCAAGAGAAGGAAACCCAACTAGCCATAGTGGAAAGCCTCTCCATGGAGGAATTATAGTGCAGACAACCATCCAAGTTTTATGCACTCTTTCTCAAAGAGCAGTGGATGTAGTTCCAAATCAAGACCTTAGCACAACATGGATCCATGCAATTTCATTACTACAAACAATTCATTGAATTATGTGACCAAAGTAGCACATAAGACGAAGAAAAATTGGCTGAGTTCTACATGCATTACCTCACCTTGACTGGTATGAATGTTTGGGATCCCAATGCAAAGTTGGGGGACATGCAACTGATGACCTTAGTAGCTTGGATGACTCATGAGGGGGCTAGAGCTGAGGAGGTAAATAAAGTAATGGAAAAGGAAGCAAAAGAACCACTATATATAAGGGAAAACTAGATAAGTCCAATGGATGTCATTAGTAATCATAGCATCATATACAATGATGCTAATATAGAACCCATATACCTTTCCACCCAAGAGAAGGCCATCTCACATTTTGAAGACACACTCAAGCTGTTAGGGATAGAAATCCATCAAGCATCCCAGAGAAGATGGAATTCCTTACCCCACAGTGTCCAAATCAAGGAGTATCACTCTCCTGAAAGGTTGAGGAATGCATTTTAAAGGACACCCTTGTACAAAAGAATCATGTAAAGATTACAAATCAACTAGATTGGACTCAAGCTTAGTCCACCTTTGCTACTAGGCCTACAGGAAGGAAGGGATGAGGAAGAAGAGAGGAAGTAGTGGACAAACATAGAAAATGATGTAGGCTTCTATCCTCAAGAAGGCACACCATTTGAAGAGCCTTGGGATGTCAGTGAGGCCACCAGAGCCATGAAAGACATGGACACAGATGACTAAGTTTCTCAGAGGATGAGCAAGAACTTCAATAGGGGGGTGATGATGAGGCTCATTAATAGGTATATCATAATGATCACAATTCCATCCTCTAACTTTAAAATGATCTCTTTCTGAAATTTATTACAAATTTTGTTATATTATGCTTAGTGTGAGGGGTGAAAGATGTGTTTCTATGTCATGTGGCCTAATATGTTTTAAATGTATGAATTAGAGCAATTTTGAGATAATTTCAATGCAAGAGCTCGGAGTAGACAATAGGTAGAGATTCTAGGAGGTTTTCCAGCTCCTTAACGCCTTCATCTAGCCAAGGCCAAGACTTTATCTTTCATCAACTCGAAGTCATTTGTAGTTAAGAAGGATGAGGTCATTGGCAACCAAGCTAGTGCAGTTCAAGGAAATTATAGATCCACCTTTCTCGAGTTTTGGGAGACAAACATCTCTATTTTCTAGGGAGTTGTTGGTAGATACCCTTTTGAATAAATAAACATGCCAAGGAACTCATTAGGGTTTGAATTTTGGTTTGCAACTGAGAAGCTATTGAGTTGAAGCACATGTGACTGCTATTTTTGACTTATTATGTGATGTAGTTTACATTTCTGCAACGATAATGAGAATTTTCTTATTGGCCCATCACTGAGTTAGTTAAGAGGGTTGAGGCTTTTTGGTTTTGGCCCAACCCCAGTAGTGTAGGTCCCTCTTATGTATTGATATTTCTTTTAGCTTAGAATGTTTGATTAGTTGTTGCATTTTAGTAGAATCTAATTCCTCAAAAATTCTGTGACTGTTGCCTCTATCTCATCTCTCTCATGGGATCCTGATTAAAGGACTCTACAATCACAACCCAAAAACACTATGTTATGATTTCATGTTTATGATTTCTTGGAAAAAAGGCCTACATTAGTTATCTTGTTTTACATATGATTGCTGTATCTTAAAAGTTAATTCATTGCATAGATAAAAGTTTTTAGCATGAGTTAGATAGTTTCCAAATTCAACTCATCTTTTTCGCCATTGGTTATAATATCTTATAAATGAAAAGAAGAGCAAGTGCATGTGATGTTGCAAGAGTGTTGGACCTGCAGGACAAGGACCTTTTCACCATCTCCACCCAACACTTCTCCACTCTCTTTTGATGAATCCCAACTGTTGTTGTTGATCTCTGCTTTTTAGGTCACCATGAGCAGCCCTCTTAGTCCAAAACTAGCCTTCTTGAAGTGTTGAGCTTGGCTAGAGGTGTTGAACAGGTAAATCCCCTCTGCGGACAGAGGCGATCCCACTAGCCCAGAACGGGTCTAGCAACAATCAATCAATGCTACTCTGCAAGTTCCTAATTGCAATTACAAAG
>APFE031342334.1:4897-43424 GCA_000404065.3 Pinus taeda | reverse complement strand
AAGATACTAGTTTGATTTTCTTTTCAATGGCACAAAATGTTTAAAATGATTTTGAGAGATAGCTACACCAAGCAAAAGAAATGAAATCACTCAATGCAAACACAAGAAAGTTCCCAAGACACAAAACCAGTTTTCCAAATCAAAGGAAAAACAATGGTTTATGAGCTATTTGATCTAAGCTCAACAAGACAAAAAGGAATTCAAAGGAGGAAGGAAAATCGCTTGGAGCACAACCAAAACACTTCCAACAATCACCGAGCAAATGTGAAAAGCAAATCTGAAGTTGGCTGGTCAAACAAGAAAACAAGATCCCACGGAAGGCTTGACACACACACGGCCACTAGATGCCCTAGGGCTTGAGTGCGAAATCAATGGAGAAAAGCAAACACCCGGAGGATGGGAGTTCAAAACCAGTCAAACAACGATCCAACACATTCCAGCAACTGTAAAATTTAAGGCAAAATACAAACCAAGCAGCGAAAGCGAAAAGGAAGGCTTTGCAAAACCGAAAAACCAGTAATAAACAAACCCTTGCAGAACAAGACTTCGCGAGCAAGTATGTCACAGTTCAGACAACATAAAACAAGTCATAAACCAAGTGGAAAGAGCAGGGGACAGTCAAACCAATAGGTTCAGGAGGCAAATTTGGACAAAAATGAATTCTACAGGATCAGCGCGGGTGACCCTCAGCAACAAAGTGCTGACCAGACAACATGCGTAGCAACTTTGCGCTGTCAGCGCGGAAGGACACGGATTAAGGGCGCTGGCCCGAAAACAAGGTCAGCGCGACTGTTAAACGTATAAACGTGATGACAGTGAAGCCAAAGAGACATATGTGCGATGTCAGCGCGACTGTTCTGATATAAACTGTGCTGAGGCTAAAAATCAGGCAAAATTAAACCAAAAACTCCCAAATGAAGGTGACAGCTTTTTAAAACAATTAAGGCCTTTCCCAGAGTGAACCAGGAAACCAAAAACAGAGAACTAATCCCCAATCTGGACAAGAGAGTGACAATCAAACTCAAAACAAGGATGAACAACAAAAGACACAAGCAACGATCCCCAGTGGAGTCACCAAATTGTTGGAGAGGTAAATCCCCTCTATGGATAGAGGCGACCCCTACTAGCCCAGAACGGGTCTAGCAACAATCAATCAATGCTACTCTGCAAGTTCCTAGGTGCAATTAACAAGTGGGTAATGAACACCTACTTGGATTCTAGTGCTATTTGTTTGATGAAGAGATGCCGCTCTCACTCCTTCGCTCTGGTTGGTCACGATCCTCCACTATCCTCGTGGATGGACACCTGCACATGCAAAGAGAGAACAAACACAAGCGTGAAATCTAGTAAAAGCAACTATACATCAGTCAGAAAGGATGTAATCCACATTAACCATCATGAGGCAATGATATTGGAACCATAATAGTAGTCATTTATTAATGAATAATAGGTAGATAAAGATACAACCCAGGTTTTGACGTTGAACCTATTCTCTGGCTGGGCGAGCATCTATGTATGCCTTGTAATAGACCTTCTCTCTCTTAGGATTCCGGCAGCATAACCTCCCTATGCTTTCAGATTCTTCCTATCACTCCAGACAAGCATAATCACAACTATCCTTACTCCAGAATTAGCTTGTCTAATGCATGAGACAGACTTTTATAAATGGAGAAGGGAGGAAGATTCAATGCACCAGGACGCCCATTGTGGATCGACATTATCTCCGAAAAGCTACTGAGGATAGATGTCAAGGATAGATGATGACTCTCAACCTCTATCAGATGGATTTTTCCCTCAAAAGACTTCATGATCTGAAAGGAAAAACATATGGGTGCGCGTTTGCCAAAAATCATTACCAAACTTAGTTGGCACGAGTGTTGTTCTAGGACAGAGCGCTAATGGGCACGCCCCTTTTTGAGGATCTCAGTGATTAGCGCGGATAAGACACTGTGTACCTGCGCCAATGGAAAAAGGGCACTTTTCAGGGATAATTTGCAGAAGGTGTCTTCAGGGAACATGAAGTACATACTCAGGGGAACATAATGCAAGTGTTTTTAAGCTATGTCACTGCTCACAGGTCCCGGAATGTATCCTCCAATGTACGAAAACAGGGGTAACAGGGACGGTGACCAATGGTGACAAATTACTGTGTAACAAGAGGTTTTTGTTAGGTCCTTATACTACTAGTGTAATCCCTTATTGTTTTTTCTTCCCAGGAAAAAATGCGTAATTTTATTAATGAAAACACAATTACATGTTGAACTAGCTAAAATGCCGCATCATCAAGTCAAAGACTAAATGATAAACAAAAACAAGCAGAAAAATCAAGATAATATACATGATGGGAGAAAGCTTAAGCTTTTCACCCCTTATTTTTCTCAACCCTTTGCCATTCCACTTTGGATAGCACTGAAGAGACAAGAGCGAGATGGTTCCCCACATCCACTTTGGCATCGTCCTTGTCTGGGTCTAGGTTACATGATGAGTGAATGTGTTTATTCCCACTGATGTCCCCCTCGTGAGGGATCAAGTCGGCCTGCACCCTGTGATTCCTAGCTTCTGATGGGTCTTGAGGGGTCCCCCCTTGTGTTTCAGGTTCCATTGTATTCTGACTTTTCCGTTGTGGGGATGGTTCATCCCTAGCTTCATCCTCCTCCTCTTCAAGTTTTGGTGGGGGATATTGCCATCCTTTGGTTTTTTCCCTAGATTCTTTTTCCTTTTAGTATCGTTTCTAGCTTCTGGACACAAGTTGTGTAAATGCCTTGTCTGTCTACAATTCCTACATCTGAAAGCTGTGTTCTCATAATCCAAAATCTGTGTCCAAATTCACTTGTTGTGGATTATTTAGATGCTGTCCAGAAGGCCTTTCCTGAGGTCTACCTCAACACATATGCGTGCATAAGTGAATACCCTTTCCTCTATTCTTTGGGAGTTCGTCATTATGAACTGCCAAAAACTGTTGCCAATGCTAGCTAGAACTTTTTCCTCCCAGAAATGAAGGGGGAGATTGTGCATTCGGACCCAGACTGGCATTCTGGAGACGACCATGGTTTTTGCATCGAAATCGAGGAACCAGGGAGTGGTGAACAAGCTGGTTGAACCCCAAAACCATGGTTCTTCCTATAATATTTTTTCTCTAGCTTCAAGAGTTGGGAATTTTACAATAAAGAAACCCTTTGAGCAGAGGTGAATATCGCAATATAATGACTAGTTTGCTAAAATCTAGTGGAAGAGCTCTATTGGTTTAGGCTAGAAGCAGTTAAAACAACAAATAATTTCTAGGGATTCATAAGAGGCGTATTGCTCATCAGTTTCTAGCATATATATTTTTAATTCTGGGGTGTAGTTCAGCTGCTCCACTATATATGGGCTTGGAGCGTTTCCTGTCTATTTGGATGGTTCGAAGGCTATCTTTTTCCCCTGCAGAATGTTCTTGAATGATAGTCCCCAATTTGCGTGGGTTTTTTTTTTGATCCTGAGCCTATCTGTGTGCTGCCTCCCAAACCTATTTTTCCCTTGGTTGCACCCCCCGCCCCCCCCTTCATCTTAGGTTGAATGTAATGGTGGAATCAGCATGAATATAATACATTGTTGGGTTAGTGGTCCTATAGTATTTTGCTTTCAAACATCAAGTTCTGTGAGTGGCCAGGGTATCTGTATTTCCCCATGATGCTTTACTTCAGATCTAATACTTTGTCTGTATTTTTGACATAGAGTAAACCTAAAGACCTAACAGGAGTTTTAAAAAAAAAATTGGAAACAGTTTGGGCTTACTTGGTTCCTAGGTCCCATCTGAACTATCCGGTGTGAGGAGACAACTTTCACTTTAATGTCAGAGACCATCCACACAACAGGGGGAAGATTGATCGTTGCCAAAGGTTAGACTGAACAGAGTATATTGGGCCTAACAGAGTGGGTGTATGCCAGAAACCCCTCTTCCTAGCACAAACAGATTGGCAGCTTCATGGGAGACCCTGGCCTACGCGTGGAAGGGCATTGGTTCAGGCCGTCTGTCACCACAGAGTTCACAGAAGCAATAACTACCTAGAGGACAAAGGAACTGACATACCAACAAACAGGCTTCCAGAACAGGTAGAGCATCCGACCAGAATCCATTCCCAAAACTCTAAAACTACCCTGGGCCCGCTGCACATCCCCTTGCAGTTTGCCTTGGGCAAGAAATAACCGAGCTCATTTGTTTGTGCAGTCGCTGAGAAAAACCCCAATCCAAGTCCGCCTCGTGAGTTCTAAGGCATCCGAAGTTAGTTGTCTACCACATTCGCTAGGGAACCGAACCCATATGGGTTAGTGAGAAGCTACACCTGGATAACTTGGGGGGGGAGCCCATGGGGTGAGTCGGGAGGAGTTACCATGCAGGCCTGGCCCAACCCTTCTCTCTATGAATGGGGGTCTTCATGTCTATTCTTCGGGCCCTCCAAGGAACTGAAAATGTCTATCGAATCCAGAAACTCATTCATGTACAGGAAAAACCCTAGCTCCATGTTTTCTCCAACTTGATACTTTTTGTAACCTCTTATTGTTATTAGTACAACTGCCTTATTATATTTTTGTGCCCATGTATTCCCCATATTGTTATTATTGTGCCCCATAGAAGCCCACTATTGTTATTATTGTGCCCTTACATTATTATTGTTATGTGGACTCTGATTATATCATGACCCCTTAGACTCCTATATATAGAAAGCAGGTTTTGTCCTTTGTGTTATCCAAGAATTGTTCATTTTTGTAATGTAAAGGAGGTTGCCCCCTCGAGGAGGTTGAATTCTAAGATGTTGATCTATGTTTTCTATCTTTTTGTGAGCTAGTTTCATAACATTTGGTATCATAGCTTTGGATTCTAGGGTTTCCCTGCTCCAAACAGGTCAACGTAGAATTTTCGCTACAAAGTTTTAGAAGCCAAAAAAAAAATCCGTTTGAGAATAAATCGGTCTACACCTGAGGTCTGAATTTCAGATCTTTTCTCGCTATAATTTCGGAGATATGATCTGAGGAAATTAGGGTTTTTACAAGCTCCAAAATTTCATCTCAAACAAGTCATTGTGGAATTTTCACTATAATTGTTTTTCTACAAAGGTTCAGACTCTGAAATTACAAGCCATTTGAGTCGAAATCTTGGTGAAGTTTGGGTCCAAATTTCAGATCTTGTCTCGCTATATTTTCAGAGATATAACAATAAGCTAAGGAAGTTAGGTTTTTGGCATACTCACAAATTACCTTCTAAACATGTGACATTGGGAAAATCATCATAACTTTCTCTCTAAGCATCAGATTGAAATTTCGTAAGAAGTTACAGAAAGAGGATGGACTATAGTTTTCTGTGTATATTTTCAGATCTGAAGCTTGAAACAGTGACACGTGACACATCGTACACATTCATTCTACTGAAACATTATATAATCGGGTCATCTTAGGAGATTTGACATAAATCTTCCTTGTAGAATCCAATCTTGATCAGAGTTGCAGGGTTAGAAAGAGGACTTAGAGGGTTACTGCAAGACTCAATTTGAGAACTTGGATATTTGAAATTACAGAGTTACAATCGTTTCAAGATCGAGCTCCTAAAATCAAGAAAAGGTGATATGATGAAGTTTGATGGAAAGGATCCGGTAAGTTGGATACTACAGATGGAGCAATATTTTGATTATCATGAGGTGCAACTATTACAAAGGTATGTATTGCATCTTCATATTTAGAACTGGATCAATTTTTATGGTATAAAGGGATTTTTTCTCGTAAGCCACTTGTTACGTGGTCAATTTTCACGCAAGAAATTATATCACATTATGAGGATACAAAGAGAAACACCTTCTTTAGCCAATTGATAAATCTCAAACAAAAGGGTTCAATGGTAGAGCACATTTAGGACTTTCAAAAATTGAATATAAGGGTAAATGATATTCTAGAGAAGCAAAGGATTGATTTCTTCATAGGGACTTTAAAGGATAACATTCAACATGAGGTTTGTCTTTGGGAACCCGATTCATTGGAGAAGGCATTCAGGTTGGCAAGAAAAATTGAAAGTGAAATTATGGAAACAAGGAATCCCACCACTTACGACTATAATTATGGAAGTGTTTTTTCTCCTAGCCTTCCACATCCTACAAGGTTTACATGACAACAATTGGAAGAAAAAAGAGAAAAATGGATTTGTTACAATTGTGATAGAAAATACACTAAAGGTCATAAGTGTGTTGAGAAGAAATTATTTTACATAGATTATGAAGAGGAAGAAAAGGATCAAGAAACATCAAAAGAAGAGGATATACACTAGGAAACAACCCCAGAGAAAGAAGAAATGAATCCGACCATATCTTGTAAAGCATTGGGAAGAATTACCACTCAAACTCGCAAGATAGAAGGACATATCAAGAAGAAAAAGGTTCAAGAAGTGAAAGATCACATCAAGAAAGAAGAAATGAATCTGACCATATCTTGTAATGCATTAGTTGTAATTACCACTCCTCAAACTATCAAGATAGGAGGACATATCAAGAAAAAAAATGTTCAAGAAGTGAAAGATCACATCGAGCATCAAGAAACGAATCCAACCATATCTTGTTTTGCATTAGAAGAAATTACGACTCCTCAAACTCTCAAGATGGAAGGACATATCAAGGAGAAAAATATTCAAGTAGTGAAAGATGACATCGAGCATCAACAACAAGTTCTCTAACTTTTAAAGGATAACACCACTTTGGTGTAGAATCAAATGAAACAATGGGTAGATCAACATCGTAGCAAAAGAAGTTTTGTTGTAGGCGATTGTGTATTTTTATGGCTACATCTCAAGCAAGCTATTTATGAGAAGGAAATGTTGGAAATACTACATGCACTTAAGAAATGGTGACCTTACCTAATGGGAAGACACTTCAAGGTAAAAATGGGTCACAAATATGTCGGGTTATGACTTTGAAATCATCTACAAAAAAGGGAAGCAAAATGTTGTTGTATATGCACTCTCAAGAAAGGATGAGGATGTGGAAGCATTGTTTTGTGATATTTCTATTATCCAACCAGATTGGATAAACGAAGCAAGGGATGAATGGAAGAAGGATGAGGAAGTGTGGCCACTCATTCAAAAGTTGTAGAAGATCCTAGTTCAGACAATATTGGCAGAACCTGACAAGGAAGGAAAAATCATATTGGAACCTGGAGTAGTTGCAGAAACAAGAACCCGACAACTATGAAATCGATCAATTTCAGAGTATCTCATCAAGTGGAAGAACTTACCCACTGAAGATTCTAGATGGGAGGACAATATTTTATATAGAAGCATCAAGAACTACTCAATCGTTGAGGACAACACTTTTTGAAGGAGAAGTGCATGTTACGTCCCTATACTACTAGTTTAACCCCTTATGTTATTTGTACAATTGTCTTATTATATTTTTGTGCCCATGTAGTCCACATATCGTTATTATTGTGCCCCATAAAATCCCACTATTGCTATTATTGTTATGTTGGCTCTGATTATATTATGATCTCTTAGACTCCTATATATAGAAAGGAGTTCTTGTCCTCTGTATCATCCAAGAATTGTTCATTTGTGTAATGTAAAGGAGGCTGCCCTCCTGAAGAGGCTAAATTCTAAGGCGTTGATCTATCTTTTCTATGTTTTCGTGAGCTGGTTTCATAACAGTTTTGGTCACATTCCATTCATCCACCGTAACCTTCATCCATCTTGCCATCCCTTGATCCCATCTTTCTTACCTTCCAAACTACATCCTTCCTATATCATTACAGGACTTCCTGTAGCAATATAGGGACCCTATAGCAGCTTCTTGTAACATGCCTGTAGCGGGCCGTTTTTCCCTTTTTTTGACCTGTAATTCAAGTATGGCCTAGTTTAGGAGTAGTTTGACCACCTAGCTTGGAATCCATGATTAGAGGTACCACCTAGGTCATTCCCTCCATTCCTTTTTCTTCACTACAAGAGAAAATAACATTAGTTTCTTCATCATAGATTTGGAATAGGACATTACTTTATATGCAAGTGTGAATTAGATAAATGATGCATGAAGTGTTGAGTTGTGAGTTGGTTGAATAATTTTTTGTCTTCTAGTGAATTTGATAGCTAGATGGTTGACTGCAATTAGTGTAGTTTCCAATTTGTAGGTAGCATAACTCTTGTGTTCTTTCATGAATTGATTCAGTAGAATTTATAAGTTGATAGCATTTACAAGTTTGATTTGAAAAGCATTTACTTTTTATACACTAGGGCTATCTTTTTAATTGCAATTTGAGTAGTTAATTCCCCCTAATTCAGTAGAAGAATGATCTTGGAGCCCTAATGGTCAAATGACCTAGTTGAGGGTGGCATGAGTAGAATTCCATCTATTGTGCATTTAGCACTGTCACCTCGAAGTTTGTACGAACCATGGGTTGATAAATAGAGTTGAGGAGGCTCTAGGAATTGTAGCACTCTTGGTGCAATACCAAGGTTCACCACTTTTTGGCGCCATTGTCAAGGAGGTGTCTAGGTAGATGTTGTTTCTGCTTAAACATTTCTTTCTATTTTGCTTTCAGTTTTGAAAATATCACATAAAAGATTTTTTTTTTTCTTTCATGCCTCGTAGGAATAGAGATACCCAAGAAAAAGTATTACCAAACACCCCCACACCATCAAATAATCAACCTCCACCCTTCTTCGGTGACTGTCAACTTCCCTCTCTGATTACAGGGGAGTAAGAAGACCCCTTAGGTGAACAGCCTGAGATTTTTGAAGAATCTATTGGGGAAGAAGAAGAATACATTTTACCTACCCAAACCATGGATGAAAACAAGAATGAGGAGGTTTTCTATATCAGATAAAATAAAGGAGAGGCTAGAATGGAGAATATAAGCCCTACTTCCCTTCCTCATTTCCACGGCTTAACCTCTAAGGACCCTGATACTTTTATGTTTGAGGTTTCTATTGTCTGTAGGACCTATTATTATACCTTTGATGACCAGAAGTTGAAGTTATTCCCATCTACCCTTAAGGATGCAGCCTTACATTGGTTTATGGGTCTACCTGGGATAACATCACTACCTAGGCTCAAATGCAACAAGCCTTTAACAACAACTACGGGGACTACTGTAGGTCCAAATAAACCAAAGAATAAATCTTTAAAATGACTCTTGGACCTGATGAGTCCCTAAAGGACTATGAGGAAAGATTCCAGCTTAGTTATAGGAGGGCCAAATGCACCATTGATCTTGAATCAATCAAATTAGTTCTTCTCCAAGGGATCGGTGGGGACATGCTAGAAACCCTCAACATGTTGTCTAGGGAGACATCTATCAGTTATCCTATGAAGACATCAAAACAATGTTCAAAAACCATTCTAGGGATGCTAGGAAGAAGGGTAGGGTTAGTGAAGCCTCCGTCAGTTCCTCTCCCTCCACAATATCCATAAGAATGAAATTGGAAACATGTTGGAGGACTTTAAAAGTGAAATGCCACATACCTTTTCTTTGCAAATGGATACCATGCAGATCAAGAGGAGATAAGAGGAAGTAGGGGGGGGCTTAGCTATTTTTTCCCTAAATGCACCCTAGAAATGAGTCTCCATTAAATGTCATAGAGGTATGATCAGTCTGTGAGGAAAACCATGCCACATATAAGTGTCCTTCTTTTCCTAGATTGAAAGTTGTATACCAAGGGGCAGAAGGTGGAAGCCGAGAAACTCCTCTTTATCAATCAAAGGAGGCCTCAAGGACCTGGACCATACCAGTAGGGCATTCAAGGTGCAATTTAATATTATTACGATCCCAACCAGAATGCACCCTTGCCACCTTGGTACTCTTCCACTCATCCATCATGATCCACAATATCCTCCCCAACCTGTCAATCAACCATTTCATCCATATGCTTCTCGACATCCTTAGTGGAATAACCCATCACAAGCGTGGAGGCCTCAACTCAGACAACTTCTTACTTTACTACCACCACCTATATCTCAACCATATCTCACTCATCCTGCTCCACCCAAGCAACCTGTTGATGGTGCAGGAAATCCATCAACCAAGGGGATCTCCCCTATATGAAGTGTTGGGCAGCGAACCCCCCACGTAATGATTTTGGGTAAAAGTATGGTAAAGGTTCCGCGAAGTGTAATGGGTTAAGTCCAAGGGTAGTCTGACCTAAAATATTGTGATTAATCTAGAATGTGTCAGCTTTCCCATGGTCTACCGACCATGGAAATGTATAAATAGAGCAAGGATCTAGGTTTAGAAGGCAGTTCTTGATAGTAACTTGATCGAAGATCTAAAGTGTATTGGTTTGTGAAAGCAAGAGTGCTCTAAGTCTATAAGTTTGAGTCATGGGTATAGGGTAGAGTAGGCTCTGTAGCTGTGTGCATAGAGGCTTGGTAGAGTTTGCAGTTGTGTACGCGGACCCCTGCAGCTGTGTGCGTAGGGTGGAAAGTGGATTGTACTGAACAAAAGATTAATAAAGATAAGTATTTCTGAATTATTGAGTATCTGATCGCAGATCTGAATGTTTACACTTATGTTATGATTTTATGAAGTATATTTAAGATTTATGACTGCATACACTAGGTTTGAATGTTAACTATTTGCTTAAAGACTTTAAAGAATAAAGCAGATCTATAAGAACAATAATAAGACTAAGGATCTAAGATACTCCAATTCGCGGATCTTCGCGAAGGCAAGACTGCTGCGCCGAATAATAGAAGCACATAGATCGGGTTGTGAATCCTCCAGACCTTATCAAGAAATCCCTAGGGTGCGGAAACATGGCTCTAGCACCCTCCCCTACTGCCTTGGGTGATACTTTAGTCTGCGCTCCACGGATTGTTGTCGAAAAGGTCGGTAGTACGAGATTTGTTTGGCTAAAAATTCTTTCGAACCTGGGTCAAGGCCCAACAAGCCAACAAATGGTTCCGTTGCTGAGACCAGGATTTGTCTAAAGGGATGTCTGATGTCAAAACAATGGAACCTTACGAAAAAAGAGATTGAAGATTGGTTGGATCAGAAGCTTCATGAGTTCGTGGTGTAGGAAAACAAAACCCCGTAGATATCTGAGAAGAGGTGGCTGTATCGCTACATATACATAGAAATCCACGAGATCTTCTTCGCATCCTTCTCGTTAGAACTGTATGAGTGGATCGCGAGGCTAGTAGATAGCACAGGAAGGTGTAAGCTTGACCAGTTGATAGTTTGGACTCCAGAGTTAGTGTGTAGGCTAGAGGCATATGAAGATAAAATCGTGCGGGCCATAGATAATTAGTTGGTGATAGACACAACTGTTAGCTACAATGAAGCTGAAAGGAATTTTCTCAAAGGACTGCGAGGTAAGTACATCAAATCATTGAATACCTAGATTAAAATGTTGTTATGTGAAAAACGGGTTATGCGAATCCATTGATTTTTGGGGTAATGCGAAGCGGAAGAGGCTACCAAGGGATCGAAGGATTAGAGAACAATCCCCTAATTTCACTTTTGTAGGAAAAGGAGGAGGATCTTGCTAGGTTTTCTGTGAGAAGTACATTCCGGTTTATTAAGCAGCGCATTCCGCAGCTACCACCCTCGTCCACATTGTCACCTTCTTCACCTCCATCCACCCCATCTCCACCTACCCAACCTCCACCACCTCCAAGGGTTCGAATGGTGAGTGTGATCAAGTTGCTCGTGTTTAGAGGCATAGGAAATGAGGAACCAGACTAGTTCTGGTTTGTGGTAAAGTCAGTATGGGAAGCTCAAGGCGTTACGGATGATAACATTAAAAAGGCTACCTTGGTAAGTGTGTTGTAGGATCGCGAGTTGACATGGTATATTAAGCACTCTATAAATCATCCGAATGTTGGAATAGCAGAGATCCAGGACACATTGAACAAAGAGTTTAGTCGACCTAAATTAGAAATTCAGTCAATCATTGGATTTAAGGAAATTCTGATGCTTCCAGGTGAGACACCGTGGGATTTGGATCAACACCTGAAAGGTATGATCCGTGAAGATAATATGATGTTGTCAGATGCACAACATTGCGCCTGGTTTGTGGCATTCCCGACACCGCACCTAAGGACAACACTGTCACAAGAGAAGATCACGACCCAGGCCAAAGCCTTAGAGATAGCGATGAGGTTGCATGAAACGACAATTCAAGATCCTGGGTTTGGAGTCCAACAAATCCACGTGCAATTACAAAACCTATGCCTAGAGATGTAGAGTTTGAAGAAGGATAAGGTGCCCCAGTCAAAGGCGCGTGAAGAATTGTGGTGCATAAATTGTAAGGGTCAGGGGCATGATAAGGATCACTGCCCTGTATTCACGAACTATTTGGCAGGAGGGGGATCGATGCGAACTATTTGGCAGGAGGGGGCCGAATGCATCCGCTGCTCTCTGGTGCATGATTTGTCAGGTAGGAGGAAAGCATGCGATGGACAACTATCACCTGTTGCAGAAATATACCCAGATCCCACAGCAGTTGTACTATAATTTTTGTAGATCAGTGGGTAACAATGAGCATACATGTCGAAGCTATGAACTAATGATGGATAAGACTCTAGCTTATTGAATGTAGATGGAAACGCGAGGCCCTGACCCAGTTGCAGCAATAGCACGGGGTGGCTTCCAAGGGTGAGGTCGAGGACGAGGAAGGATGGGACTAGGAGGAGGGCGCAGACAGTTAATTTGGTACAATTGTGGAGGACCCAGGCACTACGCATGTGACTGTACGAATCCAACCAGAATAAGTTGCCCATACTGCTATCAATTTGGTCATGAAGCTATAGATTTCCTGATGCTGATCGCACAGATGCATGAGAAGGGGGTACTACAACCTACCCAAACTCAAAATGTCTAGATGATGAGGTTAGAACCACATGAAGAAGACCCCAATGTCAATATGGTGCTTAGAAGTGGCACGAATACAGAGAAGGATAAGGAAAAGCAACATGGGGATGACATATGGGTCCGCAAGACCCCTACAAAGGTGCTTGAATATGACTCGGGACGTGCGAAGGAAATAGATATGGAAGCTACAAAGAGCTTCATGGAGGTCTCTACCTCAGGTAGTAAGAAGCAATCAAAATTGGGAATGGATCAATCTATGATTACTGCCCTTTTATAGACTTGCATGAAGCTATGACGGGACAATGAGGCAGTTCAAGGACCCTAAGAGTTGATCACTAGGTGCGCAGGACCAGGAGAACCACGCGTAATTCGAAAGATGGGAAAGCATACTTTACGTACAGGAAGGGAAATGTGGCTAACAACACAAATTGGTGAATATGAGATGGATCAGGTAGTTCTTGACCTAGGTTCAGATGCGAATGTGCTACCAAAATAGACTTGGGAATGGATGGGTTGACCCACGTTACAATGGTCTCCTATTCAATTAAGGATGGCGAATTAGCAGAAGATCTTGCCCATGGGAAGACTACAAGGGGTAACTGTGGATATTGATGGCGCAAGTACATAGATAGATTTCGAGGTAATAGAGATTGTGGATGACAGTAACCCTTACCCTACATTATTAAGGATAGATTGGGCTACGGACATGAATGCAATCATCAACCTGAAGAAGCGAAAAATGATTTTCGAGAAAAAGTCACTACGTGTAATTTGTCCACTAGATCCAGCCGAAGGAGCACACTCACTGAACCTGTGCACAGTGACGTCAATGATGATGAACTAGACTGAATTTACCAGATAATGGCGCAAGAACAAGACCGGGTGAATCCAACACAGACGGAAGACTCTCATGGGAACGTGACAATTCCTACATGTCAGTTTCCGAGGAAGAAGTAGAGCGTTGGCAGAACCGATTGCATGAGGTTACAATGCTAAATTGTAATATGATGATTAGATCACTGCGGCGCTTGAAAACCAAAGTAAGGACACTCCCAGCAAGTGACGACGCAACCAATGGGGAAATCATAAACCTCTGGGGAACTACAGTTATGGATTAGAAGCGGCCCAATGCACAAAAAGAGGTGCAATGCTCAACAACTACACAAGTGTGGAGTACACCTAGGAAGATTAGGTGGAATAGGCATGAACGTAGAAAGCAGCTGCATGTATGGATCAGGGGCTCTCAGCATCGAACGTAGCCTGGATAGCTAGGTTGGAGTGGTTTGGGCACCTACCTATGACGAGGAATGCAACCGTATGCTACGCAACTAAATCTGCATGTACCAAGGGTTCGGTGGGCATATAGGACCATAACCAAAATGAAGCATATGAAGATGACCCTATCTGCACTCAGATTGGATGAAACTAGGAAGGTGAAAAGACTTTCCCCACACACCACCCCTGTAGTTTGGACTAACTTGGGTGAAGGAAACTTGCAGTTGCATGAAGTTATTTGGTGCGGCAGCTTGAGACTCCACGAACTTGATGAACAAGGGGCAAGGTTGAGGAGGAAAAGTGCGAGGTTAGACGCAGACATTAGAAAAATGAAAAGTGGAGTCACATAAACGTGTTGCATGAATCTAAGAATAGGGGGAGCAGACCTGGCTGGCTCTCCTACGATACTAGAATGAGCTGTGACCCTGCTATAGTGGTTGCGACCACACCCTACTGAATGGAGGAGCGCAGAATGCGAAGCATTGCTAGA
This sequence comes from Pinus taeda, assembly GCA_000404065.3. NCBI lineage: Eukaryota > Viridiplantae > Streptophyta > Pinopsida > Pinales > Pinaceae > Pinus > Pinus taeda. Next base: position 28,840 of record APFE031342334.1, on the reverse strand, counting down.
TGAAAAGGTACGCGAAGGGTGCCTACAGCTCGGGCTAGCAGGGAAGTGGAAGCCTCATACAGGGGGTGCGACCACTTGACTATATGTAGGAGGCCCAGTCTCAGCGCTTCCAGTAGTTGAAAGACGGCGTGGGACTATAAACAAGTCTATACGAAGGCTACGTGGAAAGGACATTCTGCGTAGGACCAGTCTGCTATCTAGATCGCAGTCGTGAATAAGGGGCTGCGCTGCGACGTGGAGGGGTTGGGAGGTGACCATTGTCAGCACTATTCATGAAAAGAAATTTGATTTACAACCGAGAGGAGTGGGCGGTGGGCCATTAAGACAAACATTCTGAGTTAGATACGAAAATATCTGCCGCTAGGAAGGTGTTAAGGAATTAGAAGTAGAGGGAAGGACAATTTTGAATTCACACAGTCTTATAAAAGTGCTAATTGGCCACCCATGCACTCGAGAGAATCCGGGATAAAAATGATGTCTATAACCAGAGCAAGGGTCACGAAAGAACCCTATCTGACCTAGGAAGAGCTGGGAGAGGCTGCCGCTGAACAAGAGATTCCAAAGTCACCATGTACGCCGCAACCCAGAAAAGGTAAAAGAGCTATGGGGCTAGTCTGGGCATCACCGCGACTCAGTAAGTTGTCAATGGAAGAAAAGGGTAAAGCCATCACTACGGAACTAAAGGAGGACGAGGAAGATCTACAAGCTTTGATCGCTTAGATTGAAGCATAAGATGAGGAAGAGGAAAATGTTCCCCAGGCACCTTTTACGATAATACTACCACCATATATCCCTTCGTGGAATGGAACGATCAAGATTTCAATGTATCTAGAGGCCACGAAGAGTACGCTCAAGACCCTGCTTCTTTTGGATGAAATAAAGTTTGATGGTTTGCCGATGGGTTGGATATCAAATATCAAGTTTGAAGATTGGGATCTCGCGGACAGCGAGAAGTTTCACCAGCTGACTGAGGAGAAATTATTGTAGTAGAAGTGGTTATGGGGTGTGGCAAAGGCAATATTACTAAATCTAAGGTGGAAACCCCACTATCACCACGCGACCATGACCATTTTTGTTATCTGTTAGTTACTATGTCTCGTACATAATGGGTATCTCTGGCTGGAGGAACCAATTCCCATCATGGTTGATCTTATACACCGAATCTACCGGATGTTGGCATTATGATGCATGTGTTGTACTTGATGGAAACCCACTCATAGAAGAACAACTCGCTTATATATAACTAGATTAGTCTACAAAATAAATATAAGATGTGACAGAATACATGCAGGACAAAGGAATCAGATGACAGATTATAGTGCAGCAGTATTATTTTCAGGTTCCGCAGGTGCACCAATCAAAAGGTGCGGACATTGGCAGGTTCCACAGGAGAATCGATAAACAGGTGCGGACATGTTCGCAAGTGTTCCGAACAAAAGGTGTGGACCTAAAGTACATGCACTTTCATGCAGAGAAAAACGCGCACGTGGAAAATATTATGTTTGGTCCATGGTATTTAGTCCGACGTTTTTGATCCTATGGTTTTGGTCCATGGTTTTGCATCTAAAATATTGAACCCAGGTTTTGGGTCCCTAATATTGGATGTCTATGGTTTTGGACCATGGTTTGAGAAGGGCCTAGACTATAAAAAGGAAAGGAGATCATTTGGCTGTACATACACGTGTTGAATATCTGAAGAAGAGCAAGATATGAAATTCTGGTGATTAGTTGGTGAGTTATAGCTGTACCTGAATCAAGGAGAAACTTGAGCATTACAAGACGGATCTACTGATGGATTGAGATCTCTTTGGCACATGATCAGATCTGTAAATCTGATAGTCTGGGGTATAATTGAGGTCTGATAAATTATCTATACCCAGAGATTCACGAGCGAGACACAACACAGGTGTGGAGATCCGCAGGCTAGACACAACGCAGGTGCGGAGGTCCGCAGGTGAGACACAGTGCAAGTGCAGAGGTCCGCAGGTGAGACACACGGCAGGTGCAGAGATCCATAGGTTTTACACAGCGTAGGTGCGAAGTCCACAGGACCGGCACAGTGGAGGTGCGGATCCGTGTAGGTTCGACACATAGAAGGCGCGAATGTTCGCAGGTTACTATTGGTGAAGTTACAAATCTTTCTTGAAATTTGTTTTAGCTACTTTTGTCTATTCTGCAGTGTTCTGGGTTCAGAATTGGTGTCTGGTTACTGTTACTGTTTTCTGGTTACAACATTCTGAGAAGTGTTTGATTGATTCTATATATTGGGGTTTCAGTGATTCAGTTTTGAAGTGATGTAGAGATTGATGTTGGTTGATTGTATGATATTAATGGGTCCAGTATGAAAATGGGATGAAACATGGCCTTTAGATTATGATGTGGTGTTCCATGAGTATCCAGTCTGAAAATCTATGAAACATGGTACCTAAAGGAAGAAAGAGAAGGTTGTAGCCTTCTGTAGGTCGACACCTATGTACTAGTATATCAGCGAGTACAAAAATTAAAGGGGGTGGTAGCTCCCTTCCAGTAGCAGCTGGAAAACAAGTAAAGGTTGGAACATTCCGTAGGCCGACACCTACATACTAGTAAATGGATCGGCTAGTACAAGAGCTAAGGGGGTTGTAGCTCCCTTCTAGGAGAGTCTGGAGAACTAGAGAAGGTTGTAGCCTTCTGCAGGTAGAACCCTGTGTACTGGTATAAGACTGCACCAGTACAGAATCATTGTAAAAAAAGTTTCTTATTAAAAGGAAGATTGAGACGACTTGCAGCAGGTGGTTTTCACCCACATTGGGTTTCCACCTTACATCATGGTGTTCATGTGTGCTTCTTGTGTGTGATGATCTATTCTATTTTACTGCTCCTGTTTCCTGTTCATATGGTTAATAATGTTCTGATGCACTCATTAAGGATCAACTAACTGAATCATAAGTTTACTGGACATACGCTTGTTGCATTACACACAGTTGCGTATATAAATCTTAATATGGAAATGAAAAAATTATATTGATCTGATAATACTGATTCACCCCGCCCTCTCACTATTATTTCCAACAATTGGTTTCAGAGCAGGTCCTTTGGTAGAAACTTGATCGCTTGAAGGAGATCCGTAGATCTATGGGAAAGAAGCTTAAGAAGAAAGTCCCTAAGAAGAAGAAGACATCTCAAAAGAACTATGACAGTGGGAGAATATATTGGGGAATATGTGGTAGAAGCACTTCAGATTCACAATCACTTCAGAATGAAGAATTATTAGGGATGAATTTGTTATCCTCTGGTGATACACTTATCTATCCATTTGAAGATGATGAAAGTGATAGTGAAACAACTGAAGTTGCTCTTATGGCTGAGCAAGAAAGATATCAAATAGAGGCAAAATTTAAAAGGCTTACAGACAAAATTAGAGATCAACAAGATCTATTGAACAAAAGGGAATTTACCTTCAGAGAAGAAGCTAACAAACTAAAAGCTCAACTAGAGGAAGGAAACAAGGTAAGGAAGTTATTCAAGGACAAGGAAGATTAATGTCAAAAGTTGCAGGATGAGGTGACATCAGTAAGAAATGAAGTCAATGAAAGGAGCACAACAATCAAGAAACTCAGAGAAAGATCCAGTTACTATGAAAGGCTGGAAGCCATGATCCTCTCGCTGAAGGAAGATCTTGAAGAATCAAAGAAGCGGAATAAAGATCTACTCCAAGGTCTTGAAAAACAAGAGAATGAAGTTCATGAATTAAGACATTAGTTGGAAGAAGGAAGAAAAGCTGAAGAAAACATGAAGAAGCAGTATCTTGAAAAGGAAGAGACCCATCAGGATGAGGTAAATATTCTAAAAGATAAATTAGAAGAAAAGGATAAGCTCTTATGATTTCAAGATAGTACTAAGATTTTGGATGATATTCTTAATAGTCAAAGGTCTCCTGCTATCAAAACTGGTCTTGGTTTTCATGAATCTATTGACGGTGAATGTAGTTCAGAAAGTAAAACAAGGAACTCTAATGCAAAATCTGAAATGCTCAACAAGGAGATGAAAGGTCAACCCCATCAACAGCCAATGAAAGAAATTATTCAAAGAAAATATTTACTCCTCCGATGAATAATGTTGAATGTTATGTATGTCATAATCTTGGACATGTTGCAGCCAGATGCAGAAGAAGATTGGTTCAAGATCATCACACAAAAAGATCATCATGTTCCAGGTACTTTAAGGGATATTGTTTTTCTTGCAATATGTTTGGTCACAAAGCTGTTGATTGCTACATAAGGAATATAAAACATGTAAGATGTTACACATGTAACGATCTTGGACATATAGCAAAGGAATGCAGGAATAAACTATGGGCATCATACCAAAAGGAGAAAACATCATCACACTTGAAGATATGGAAGAAGAAGGAAGTCCAGTCAGAAAGATGTGGCACAGAACAATATGCAGACATAACAGACTAAAGGGGAGCTGAAAGTGTAAAACTTCAGTGTCCTAAATCTCATTCGCAAGTTTCATAAAGGGAAGTTGTGTATATATGCGAGTTGGTTACTGCACAGTCGCTTATATGTTAGTTTGAAGAAAAGCAGTGGGGACAGGCTCAGGAGAGAGGTCTGATATGATTGAGTACATTATTTGCTCTGGTTATAATCTATTATTGATGTGTGGAAATGTCTTGATCCTAACTTGATGATGTCTTGATACTTCTTGCTGATATATGCGTGATCAGATCTGACAGTAAACTGATAGCACAGGTTCAAGGGGAGCAGATGCTTTTAATAATGCATTGTTGGCATTATGGTTAGTAGTCCTTGGTGATGATATTTATATGGCTAACTGATATATCTTTCTATGACATGGTTATGAGTTGTCCTCGACAAAATCTCATATGATTCTTGGGGTTACATAGTTGGTGTTCAGATCAAAATTGTGGTTCATTCTCTGATGATGCATATATGGTGCTTACATGGTGATCTTCATAAGGATAAGGATAAATTCAAAGCTTGAATACACATCTTCATTACTTGATGATATCGCATGAAGATCATATAATATAGTTATGATGAAGGATTCCTATAGTTCTTGGTGCTCATATGGATGAGGATTGTTGCTCTTGATGATACATAGTGCTGGATACATGGATGATTACTCAAAGTTGCATGGTTGGAGACATGACGATGATGAGTTCTTACCTATATGATGATAGATTGATACTTACATATGTTGATTGATGCAGATATTCCCAAAGTGATGATACTTGGATCAGGCAGATCTTGATGTTGATGAGATAGCTAAGGTATTTTTCACATATGATTTGGTTGCTAGTCTAGATGCTGTTGATAGATGCTTATGGAGCAGATCATACATTGTGTATGATAGTTGCTGATGAATATCATGGTTTTATTTAGATGTTGGGTCTTTGTTATAAACATCATATATATCATTCAATGTAAAGGTCACATCAAGACTCATGATGTAATAGTTTGTCTCTGTCTATTGTAGTCATTTGATGAATCCCGTTTGACCATATGATGTAATTTGTGCCCCCACTATGCATGGGAAGGATGATGTAATATTTCAGTCATGTATTGGTATCTGGTGTATCCCCACTTGGTTGGGTAGATGAGTCAATATTGGTATATCGCCACTTGGATGAGAGATGGATGTATGTATGAGTCCTTGGTGATAGGAAGATCATTTTTGATGTATAGAGTCATGTTCTTCTTGTAGAACATCCTTTTGCAGACCTTGCCTATAGTCAGGGGGAGCATGAACATCACACTTCAGTAGAGTAGAGATTTCAACATGTACCCAGAGGGAGCATGGACAGATTGGTACACCTTGGCATATACAAAGGAGGAGCTCATTCAGAGATTTCAACAGGTACTCAGGGGAGTATGGTCAGCAGAATAGTTATCAAGGAAAGAAAATATCTTGGTCGGCCCTTTGCCCTTGATGTCAAAGGGGGAGAGTGATTTGGTATTGTTGCCATCAAGTCCAAAGGGGGTGATTGTTGGCATTATGATGCATGTGTTGTACTTGATGGAAAACCACTCATAGAAGAACAACTCACTTATATATAACTAGATGAGTCTACATAAGAAATATTAGATGTGACAGAATACATGCAGGACAAAGGAATCAGATGACAGATTATAGTGCAGCAATATTATTTTTGGGTTCTGCAAGTGTGCCGATCAAAAGGTACGGACATCGGCAGGTTCTGCAGGAGCGCTGATCAAAAGGTGCGGACATGTTCGCAGGTGTTCCGAACAAAAGGTGCAGACCTAAAGTACACACAATTTCATGCAGAGAAAAACACGCACGTGGAAAATCTTATGTTTGGTCCATGATATTTAGTCCGACGTTTTTGATCCTATGGTTTTGGTTCGTGGTTTTGCATCTAAAATATTGAACACAGGTTTTGGGTCCCTAGTATTGGATGTCTATGGTTTTGGACCATGGTTTGAGAAATGCCTACACTATTAAAAGGAAAGGAGATTATTTTTCTGTACACACATGTGTTGAATATCTGAAGAAGAGAAAGATCTGAAATTCTGGTGATCAGTTGGTGAGTTATAGCTGGACTTGAATCAAGGAGAAACCTGAGCATTACAAGACGGATCTACTGATGGATCGAGATCTCTTTGGCACATGATCAGATCTGTAAATCTGATAGTCTGGGGTATAATTGAGGTCTGATAAATTATCTATATCCGGAGGTCCACAGACGAGACACAACGCAGGTGCGGAGATCCGCAAGCTAGACACAGTGCAGGTGCGGAGGTTCGCAAGTGAGACATAGCGCAGGTGCGGAGGTCCACAGGCGAGACACAGCGCATGTGCGGAGGTCCGCAGGTTTTACATAGCGCAGGCGCGAAGTCCGCACGACCGGCATAGTGGAGGTGTGGATCCCCGCAAGTTCGACACAGAGAAGGTGCAGATATTTGCAGGTTACTGTTGGTGAAGTTGCGGATCTTCCTTGAAATTTGTTTTAGCTGCTTTTGTCTATTCTGCAGTGTTCTGGGTTCAGAATTGGTGTCTGGTTACTGTTACTGTTTTCTGGTTACAACATTCTGAGAAGTGTTTTATTGATTCTATATATTGGGGTTTCAGTGATTCAGTTTTGAAGTGATGTAGAGATTGATGTTGGTTGATTGTATGATATTAATGGGTCCAGTATGAAAATGGGATGAAACGTGGCCTTTAGATTATGATGTTGTGTTCCATGAGTATCCAATCTGAAAATTTATGAAACGTGGTACCTGGAGGAAGAAAGAGAAGGTTGTAGCCTTCTGTAGGTCATCACCTACATACTATTATATCAACGAGAATAAAAATTAAAGGGGGTGGTAGCTCCCTTCCAGTAGCAGCTGGAAAACGAGTAAAGGTTGGAGCATTCCGTAGGCCGGCACCTACGTACTAGTAAATGGATCGGCTAGTACAAGAGCTAAGGGGGGTGTAGCTCCCTTCCAGGAGAGTCTGGAGAGACGAGAGAAGGTTGTAGCCTTCTGCAGGTAGAAGCCTGTGTACTGGTATAAGACTGCACCAGTACAGAATCATTGTAAAAGAAGTTTCTTATTAAAAGGAAGACTGAGAGGACTTGCAGTAGGTGGCTTTCACCCACATTGGGTTTCCACCTTACATCATGGTGTTCATGTGTGCTTCTTGTGTGTGATGATCTATTCTATTTTACTGCTCTTGTTTCTTGTTCATATGGTTAATAATGTTCTGATGCACTCATTAAAGATCAACTAATTGAATCATAAGTTTACTGGACATACGCTTGTTGCATTACACACAATTGTGTATATAAATCTTAATATGGAAATGAAAAAGTTATATTGATCTGATAATATTGATTCACCCCCCCCTCTCAGTATTATTTCCAACACCCGTTGTTGACTAAGGGAAAAAGTCCTACAGATATAGTCGGAACGAGTAGTGACGTGGGTCTCGCCGAAGCCATGAAGGTTAAATACAAGCTGGAAAAGCGAGAGCGAGGGTATGTAATAGCAAGCATCAAAGACCGAGGGGTGTGCCTCGCCACCCAGTTGCTGGCTGGTAAACTCATGAGGAAATGCCGCGCAGACGAGGTGCCAGCCTTTGTCATTGTGCTCGCGAAATAATGCGCAGAGGGAGTTCAGTTCAATTGGGCACAGTTTCTTTGTGATGAGTTTTTGACGAATTGTCGCGAAGCCCAGGAGAAAGGTAAGACTTTCCATTACGCATGGTTTCTCTTAACAATCTTACTAGTCGCAAGAGAGCTATTAGAAGGCAGCTAGTTTCCCCACTTTGAGAAAGACCTACCTGAAGCCGTGCGGTATAATTCACACTGGGCTACAAAAGATGCCACGAGGATTCGTGAGATCAAGGCATTTTGGATATTCATGGAGGAAAGTATGCAGACATGGATCAGTCGTAGGCCAAGGTTATCCCTGATAGTATACAACTGGTTGTAAGGTACGGCTGAATTCAAGGCGGATATACATAATCTATATATTTGGGTGCGAAAGGATCCTACACGAGCATGGGTAAAGCTTCTATTCATTGCGATGGATGATGCAATTTTTGAGGCAATGGCAGTATGGCCTCTGGAATGGCATGCTCTAGGCTTTTTCGAATTAGAAAAATTTGCAGCTTAGCAGTGGATGAAAGAACTCAAGCTGCGCATTACACAGTTCACGGAAATAATGCACCACAAAAAGGAAGCACCCACACAGCGGGAGGCAACTAAGGCAAGACCAGAAACTATCACGATGGCCATTAAAGAGATTGTGGAGGAAATATCCCCGGAGAAGGACATACATGGGGAAGTGGAGAAATAGGAACGCACGAACCTAACCACAACATCAACTCAACTTAAGAGATTGTGCATCCAGGAGCAACCACCAACACTAAAAAAGATGAAGACAGTAAGGACTTTGGAGGGAGATCTTCTTACCCACAAAGAACCAGTGTGGGATATCACTACGAATGCTCTGGAGGAATTGATGATAGAACAAATGACTGTGTTGGGGGCGCTCAAAGTGCAGCTGCAGGCGTTACAAGTGTGATCCCTAGGAGGGATGATACCGAACCTAACAGACAATACATCAACAACAGAACAGATGGTGCGCCCCCACACAACAAACACCTTAGGGTTACCAGTAGGAACCGTCATTGTAGAAGCTAAAGGTAACATGAGAAGTCGGGGGTTCAATTTGTCCGCCCTTCCCAGAGAAACCCTATACTAGTTGTAGGATGGGGTAACCATTGAGATTCGTACTAGGGAAAGCAGTTTCCTACAGATTTTGACAGAGCAAAAGTGAAATCTGGACCAAATCAATCTCCAACATGATGACTTGGTCATACGGAATCAAGAATTGGAACAGGCCATGGCGAAGGTTTGCAGTAGTGTACTCGAGCTGGCTATGCCAATGGAACTCCCAGTAGCTAAAAAGATTCATCATATAGCTGCAGGATTCTGCAAGACTTAGGAGGAGGTTGCCAAAATTCAATGGGAATTGAACTTGTAGATCACAGAGCTAAGACTGAAAGCGCAACCCCTACACCACCAGAAGTCAGAGAGTAGTGCCACTGCAAAATTCACGAAGGACTGGTAGTAATGGAACATGTTATACAAGATTGCACGAGATTTTTGGACCAGTCCCTTCTTACACTCACATCACTGTAGGAAGATCCAACGGTACAACATGTATAAACAGAAGCATGGGAGTTGGAGCAAGCCTATGATAATGTCTGGGGGACCACGCAGATGGTTGCCATTACTCAGTGCTTGGCCAAGATGATGGAGGCTCAGGAACTCAAGGCACAAGTCGACATTGCTCGTCAGAAGGAAGCAATCCTTAAAGAACGCATTTAGCCGTGGCTTGATGAGGCATTCATGGTCACCGCTAGCATTGAAGGAAAGCTAGCCCATATATAGGAAGGATACGAACTTAGAGAAGTGAGTGAAGCTGAGAATGATGTGTCAGAGGCTCGCGCGCAACAAGTATAACGTAGGGCAGAAGAATGTGTTACAGAAGTAAATGAAGCACAGAAGTTGCTGAATACCTTTCGTGCAAAGATCACTGCACTAGACGAGTGACTTGGGATGAGTCACGATGGTTGTGTTGGGGGCCTGTTGGGCTGCGGACCCCCCACGTAACGATTTTGGGTAAAAGTATGGTAAAGTTTCTGTGAAATGTGCAGAGCGCGAAATGTAATGGGTTAAGTCCAAAGGTTGTCAGCCCTAAAATATTATAGATTAATCTAGAATGTGTTGGCTTGCCCATGGTCGGCAGACCATGGAAATGTATAAATAGAGCAAGGATCTAGGTTTAGAAGGCAGTTCTTGATAGTAGCTTGATCGAAGATCTAAAGTGTATGGGTTTGTGAAAGCAAGAGTGCTCTGAGTCTGTAAGTCTGAGTCATGGGTAGAGGGTAGAGTAGGCTCTGCAGCTGTGTGCGCAGAGGCTTGGTAGAGTCCGCAGCTGTGTACGCGGACCCCTGCAGCTATGTGCGCAGAGGCTTGTTAGAGTCTGCAGCTGTGTGCGCAGGGTGGAAAGTGGATTGTACTGAACAAAAGATTAATAAAGATAAGTATTTCTGAATTATTGAGTATCTGATTGTAGATCTGAATGTTTACACTTATGTTATGATTTTATGAAGTATATTTAAGATTTATGACTACGTGCACTGGGTTTGAATGTTAACTGTTTTCTTAAAAACTTTAAAGAATAAAGCAGATCTATAAGAACAATAATAAGACTAAGGATCTAAGATACTCCCCTTCGCGGATCTTCGCGAAGGCCATACTATTGCGCGGAATAGTAGAAGCATGTAGATCGGGTTGCGAATTCTACAGACCTCATCAAGACATCCCTAGGGTGCAGAAACCTGGTTCCAACACCCTCCCCTACTGCCTCGGGTGAGACTTCAGTCCATGCTCCGTGGATTGTTGCCGAAAGGGCCGGTAGTACAGGATTTGTTTGGCTAAAAATTCTTCCGAACCTGGGTCAGGGCCCAACAAGCCAACATGAAGTCCCAACTAGACCTCACACCATTTGGTGTAGGAGTCCCATTCGGTATAAAGGTGTGGTTTCCATATACTTAGAGATCTGCCTTGGATCTAGCTATCAGAACATGAGAGTTTTATGCTGATATCTTCAAACAACAAGGTAAGTGTGCCTGGTGAGTGCGCAACGTAGCTATATCAAGGTTCTCTTATTGTAAAAGGTGGAGAAAAGTGAGCCTCTAAGTGAGGTAATAGTGCCACCCAAAAAGAGACACACATGAAGCAGGAATGGTTTGTCCAACAACTAGTGGAATAGTCCATAATGGATGCAACAATCATTAAATCAAAGTGCAAGAGAAGACCCGTCCACCATCCAGCAGAGTAATCCACAATAGATTTGACGTTCGTTATAACCAGTAAGTGAGGAAGGTTTGTATAATATTCTATGGAGTAGTCCACAAGGATGAGACAACAATAATAATCAATACAACATGTTCCCAACAAGGTAAGTACTAAAAAAATCTAAATAGTTAAACTATCTTAGTATGTTTGAATGAACATGAATTAAAAATGCGAAAAGAATAGTCACAAACATCTACAAAACATGCATGAAAGTGTGTTGGCTTGAACAAGCTTTTGAATTAAGCAAAATTTCCAAGACACATATGTACATCATACATCACTAGCCCCAATAGTAGGACAATTGAGCCACTCCTTGCTCCTCAAATAACTGACTGAAAACTCTCTATGCTTCATCGGAGGAGCCAAGGTGAAAATCCCTTGCTCCTACAATGGGAGGGGCATATATAGCCAATGGTGATGCTTGAGCCATGTGACTCTTGGAATACCCTCATGACCATTTTACTCCTCTGAATTTTCAACTGACATGACTCTTCATCCTCATTGTGTGTCCATTGGAATTTCACTTTACATTACATTTTGTTAATCCATATATGGCCCATAGTAGTGATGCGCCCTCGACTACTCATGACACAACTTGACATGACAATATTGACATGGATTGGCTAGCTGTGGTGGAAATGCCAAGCTATTTTTGCTGTTGAGTGATGGATATGTTCTTGGATGTGCTTTCTCTTCTCCTTCGCATAGCTTGATGCTATGGGGTTTTCAATGATCTTGGTCTTGTAAGATGGTAGTATCCATGTGTTCCCTTCACCTGTTCTTTGTTGAGCTTCTTTCTTCCATCCAAATGAAAATAAGTCTTCTATCATGTTTTCTCCTTCTCCATTTCGTTCGTCATCTCACCATGATGTATTAGTATACCTGTTCCTGCAATTTACTCATGACGAGATAACATCAAATCCAAAACCTCATAGTCTAAGATGATGCATTTTTTTCCATGTATTGGGCCTTGGATAGATAAAAGGTTTAGGAAGAGGGACCAGTAACTATGCACTTCATAGTTCCAAGTGATAGGGAGGGACACTGGTCACTGAGGCTGCACAAAGTGTAGCTCAAGCTTGACTAAGGAACTCCGAGGCACAGTCTTCACTATCAGGGAAAATTATGCACTGGCCAATAGGAGGTACAATTGCACAGCTAAGGTCACTAGTGGCAGCTTCAAGGTGGGACCTTGGGCACCTCTATGCAATTTTCTGAGGGAAGACAAGACAAGGCAGCAAAGGGAACAAAGAGGATAATTCTGCATATTATCTAGGAGCAATGAGTCTCGGTTGAGGGAAGATACTAGGAGGAATCCTATGCGTAGTTCTAGGAGGAAAAGTAGGCTTAGGTCTCTATTCGTTGCGGGGTTCCAATAGGTAGAGAGGAGGCTTGATGACTGATTTTTCTAGGTGCACAGTTCAAGTCGGGCTTTGAGACAATTTCTGCACAATTCTGGGAAGGATGGTAGACTGCTCATCTTTGGGATTGCGTAGTGCAAATTTCTTGGGGGCAACCTCAAGCACTACGTAGTTCTAGGTAGTAGAGTAGCATCACTGAGGCCTAAGACTGCACAATGCAGCTCAGTCAGGGTCTAGTGAAGTGGAGTTGTTCAGTCGGAAGGATTTTGAGGAAAATGGCTAAGTGTGGGAGGAAATTGAACTTGTGAGGACTCGACATTGTGATCACACACTGAGCATACTTTGACAACATAAAAACATAGACCACCAGGACAATAAGACAAATCATTTCCATTTTTTGAGACTTTTTAGAGTTAAGAGCGACAAGTGTGACACTTGGGCTAGACCTTTGGACGATCGTAACGACACTTGTGCGACAATGTTATGATTTTGTGTATGAGTGTGATAGATGTTTACATGGCTAGGACAACTTGTATACACAAATGCCAACCTTCAATGTCACTAGAATGGTTCACAAACATGACATAACAACCAAACATTTCAAAAGACGACAATTGATCCAAGAAGCAAAAGGGAGAAAGACACGTAGAGGAAACACATGGAATGAATTTCAGTGCTTGCAACCATGCATGTCATTGAAGACAATATGATATGAACATGATAAGCAGTCCTCCAAGCTACACTAAGAGATGTATTTCAAAATATGTGCTTTATTTTCCATACCTACCCTCTAAAGGGTTATGCATTAGATGGAGTGTTCATACGATCTCGATCTTCTATCATACCTTTTCCTTGGTATGCTTATATTTCTCCCGAGCTCCTTGAGAGTCATCTAGCATGTCATCCTTCTTCGTGGCACCTGAGAGACACAATTATGTAGTTTCAGTGGGTAGTGACTGCTGCAAGATGAGGCCCTGGGAGGACACATCTATGCAGTTTCAAGATGTAAGGAATTTCTGCAGGATGAGGGCTTGGAGGACACATCTACATAGTTTTAGGATGCAAGGCGAACTCGACAACATAGATGCCTGAGGGACAAAACTGCACAGTTTCTAGAGATAGTGAGTTCCGGCTGAGGAAAGGACATTAGAGGAAACCATTGCATTGTTTTTAATGCTAAGGGAGGATGGCCTTTCCACACATTGCACAACTCCAGTAGGCAAGGGAAAATCTTGAGGGTTATAGATGTGAAGTGCGTAGTTCAGGAAAGTTGGATGAGGCTAGGTTACTAGGGAAACTCCAGAATTTGGCTAAGTGTGGGATCAGTGGAACTGATGTGAACAGTAATAGAAATTGACTACAATCACACACTTGAACACTTAAGGATACAACATAGACCATCCATAACATATAACACATACTTCGCTTAATGAAACAACCTTTGTGGCACCTTATGACAAGTGCGGCTCCAATGATAGACTTTGAGAGGATAAAGGCAACACTTGTGCAAGAGTGTGTGAAATGAGTGTGAAACATGTCTATGAGGTGAGGAAAACCCATCCTCACAAATATTTCCTCTTGAAGCAAAACAAACTTCCCTTTGCATGACAAGCAATAACCCCCATGACCAAAGATGACACATACTATGTAAATATAAAAGAATGAATGACTCTTAAGATCGAAAAGGGGATATTGAGATCATCAGCTTACTAATAAGTGACTAAGGAATGCTTGATCACTTCATCCACAACAGGCTCCAAAATTTAGGTATAGACCAAAATTGTGGAGGGTGTTGCAACTGCTACAACACTTGGCGACACACTAGTTGAATACCAACTTCTTTGTCTTGGTCCATTTTAGTGTAGGGCCTTGGTCCATCAAGGAGTATTGATTCATCTTGAAAATTACTTTGGCTTCTCCAGTTACCCTATGGGAAGACATGGTCCCCTTTGTACCTTCTCAATTTAAAACAACATAAGATTCAACCAGATCACAATGTTTCAAATTGGGAAGGATAGTTTAGATCCCGAGCTTAAGATTTCCAAAGTATAGTTTTTCATCTCTAGTGTTGCTCCATTGCCAACAGCCTTGGACAGTACCCCGACGGATTCAAACAGGAACACAATAATTTCTCCACTACCAATGAGCCTAGACAGTACCCCTGTGGAGTTTCTTGCTTCACCTCTCTACGCAGGAAACCTTTCTATTCTTTCACCTTTGTTATTTTTTAAAGAGAAATATGCATAGGAAATTATTTATTTTTGGGAAGGAAGAGGGATCCAAACTTATGTAAAGAAGGAGGGGTTGTTCCTTCATAAAATCATATAAATACCTCTGATTTAGGTCTGCTCGTTTAGATTTCCACTTCTCCATTTCTACTCATTGGATAAGATTGAAAACAATAAAGCATAAAACTGAATATAGGCACGAGGTTCCCAGACTGGACACGGGTTCATGGTTGGACCAAAATTCTCCTTACAGACAGATCATATTTTCCATCAAGACATCATCGGCCGAAAGTTACAACCAAAAACAAAGAAGACGGACACAAGACTAGCCAAGGGTTGCACTGTCACACGACTCTTTAAACTTCAACCACATATGCATTCAGAAGCCAGGACGCAGTAAGGCACAACACTTATTCGCGGAATGGAAATGGAAGGAAAAATCAATAATGAAGAAAAAAGCAAAAAGAAAGAAGACACAGAACCAGGAAGCAAAGTCAAAACGCAAGAGAACAAAATGACCAAAGAAAATAGGATGTAAAACTAGAATAAGAAAACCAGGACACACTACATGTGCAAGGAATGGAAAACTAAGATGCAGCTAATCCTACTCCTAACCTAACAATTAGAGGGTCAGGGTCACATAAATGAAATTTCTAGTGAAGCCATTGTGATTTTTCCCAACCCGCATCCAAAAATATATGAATTATTAAAACAGATAAAAGGTGATGTGCAACATAAGATATAAAAACTTGAAAAAACTTGCACAAGCGAAGGAAGGTCTTGCCTGTGGGCAGAAAATTGTGTCACAACCACTACTTTTATCCAATTCACATGCTTACCTTTTCGATGAATACCATTTTTCAAAAAACCTTGGAAGCCTCTTGCGAGTGTGTCCTCATCTGCACCGATCTTCTCAGCAAGAACGAGGAAGGATTGAAGCTTATCACCTGCAATAGAGCTTGCCATGTCAGATAGTTCCCACCATTCAACGATTGGATCATAAAATTCATGATAGCCATCTTAAAATCCTCGTGATCATTGAAAATATGAATTTGGGATTTGAGAAGCAGGATCATGATGGGAATCTTGTAAGGAAAAATAGATCTGATCATTCTCAGCAGTCATGCCGAGACAATGAGAACCTACTATAACCATCAAAGAAGGTTGAAGTGCCTCATCTGCTTGACGAAAATATGAAGAGAGAGATGTTAAAAAATTAAGATCAGAGAGTCTGAAGTGATTGTCATTGGATGTGCTGATGGGAAAATGATAAGCTGAATGAAAGTCACCCAAGATAGAGAATTAATCAAATGAGCTTATTGAAACATCAGATTCCCAGTTTTCAATGAACGAAGAAAAAATAGTTTGAACAATCTTGTGAATGTATTGAATAATTGAAACAAGTTCCTTGCGAGCGAGATATGACATACCACCTTCCTGCAATTGGTAACAAATTGTACAAGGATCATAGTCATCACAAGAGTTTAAAAATGATGCTAACATTGTAAATGCATGAAACTAGTTGAGGCACGGTGAATGTGGAAGAACTTGACTCGTATGACAACTTGTGCGGTCATGGTCACATAGGGAGATTTCTGGCGTGATGAGATGACATATTTGCAGTACAATATTCATAAGAAGACTGAGGAGATGACCATTGAGGGAGAAATTCGATAAGTATGATTGCGGGCAAAGATAATTTTTGAGATGATCAAATTCACAATTCCATGACCTCATGAGAGATGAACATTCCCAACTTGAGTTTGATGAGAGAGATGTGCATGAGGATGAATGCGTCATAACGGATTCGTGAATTAGGTCATAAGTCAAATTTTGAAAACTTGAGAGATCGTACCCAAACTACCAAACTTTTTTACACGAGAATTCACATCAAGTGTAACCATGTAGATAGAGAGGTTGCGTGTGAGTAACCAGATTTGATTTAGTTCAAGGGGCTTACCAGAGTGGTGAGATCTTGACATAACCATCAATGGGATTTGAAGTGCCTTGACTCCCTGACAAGTCCCAAAACTTTCCAGAATTGTAGAATCACATTTTGAAGCTTGAACCAGATCATGCATGGTTTGAGGGTGGCTATTGTTGCTAATTTTAAAGCCACTCTTTGTATGGAAACCATCTCTGTCACAAGTTTCACCAAAATTTTCAGCTTCGACAACAACCAGTTAACCAATTGAAGAGGTTATTTTGATAGTACATTCAAATATAAATGAATTAGTGAGATCTCATGAGCAAGATGATTTGACGAGTTATATTCATGCAAAAGGAGAGATGACCAGGGGGGAAGAGTTCTCTACAATTTGACTATTTTCAACTTCATCATGGACAACCACACTGCCTTGTGTCAATTGACGAGATCGCTCATTGGATGAAGAAACAATATATCATGGAGTATCTTTGTCACATGTAGATGCGCTGCACATGGTAGGACATACGAGAGAGTGAGGTGAAGAGTAAGCTTCAATAGGAACATATTCTTTGACTAAAGCATATTCCAGATCTGAGTTAGAGTCTTCATGAGAAACCGGAAGATCACATGATATGCTTGGGCATTCATCATGGCATATGGAAGCATGGGAGTGATTACTACCCAAGGTTGGAGGTTGATCGAAAGAATTGATTGTACTGGATTTTCCATCGAAATTAGTAGATTGAGAATCATTCAAGAATGGAAACTTATTGTTTTGATGTAGACAATTTTGAAATAGAGAGGAAAAATTGATAGTCTACTCACCTTCCTGCTCCTCTACCTATGTAATTTGATTGCCTTGTGTTGAGTGATAAAAGGTGTCTTTTTAACCCCTATTTACCCTACATTAATTATCAATCTAGGTATGATTTTTTATCTCAAGAGTGTACTTAGTCTAAGGCGGTCACTTGATTTAAGAGTAATGTTTTCTAGTTTGCAGTATAGTGCTGAATACAAGAGTAAACAGATGTTGGAAATAGAATTTTCTTGTAATTAAAAGAAACCTTAATGCTCTAAAACTTAAATCATTCATTCAGAAAACTATAGCAATTTATCAGTCAAGGATATAGTAGTGATAACTCTTTCCTTTGTCAACTGATATAAATGAAATCAATCATAAACAGGACCTCCAATATGAGAACTGAGATCGCGATAGTCAATGTTCTTTACAGTTGTAGATCTTTCAATCCACACTAAAGCAAATAATAACAATTTGATTGGAAATGCTTACTAAAACACACTTGTTGCACTATCAATTAAAAGGTGAAAGCAAATCCTTGCAGAAAAGGAACAACAACTATGTCTATTGAAAATATTTAACAAAAAAGCTTAATCTACATAAATGAATCGAACAACACTCTTTACCGAAATGAACCGAACAACAATATTTAACTGAAATGAACTGAACAACAATATTTAGATAACAAAGGAACAACAAATCTCATTGAGTGTAAACACATAGCGACTATAAAGTAATAGAATCAATAATCTTATTCTGGCAGAGTGAACATTAATCATAGGTATAAAGGAATGACAATTGTGATTATAATTGAACAACAATTAAATGAACAACAGTTGTAGTTGTGAGTGAACAACATAATCTAGACTAGACAGCGCAATATTGTTTCAAAAGGAATAGCATGACATTGAGTTATGAATAACAATCATCTTATCAATGCAGTTTAATTACGATCTTGATGTAACAGAGTAATTTAGCGAGATGTTCAGAAACAAAATATTACTGAATAAAGCGAATTAAGGAAATGCAAAGGAAATCAAACCACACACGACTGTAATTGTAAGATATTGATACAAGAAGCAAGTGGATCCACCAAGGCTGGGCCCTTAGCCACTAGGGAAGCACTGTTGCGTTTACTACTGGATCAGATAATGGAATAGCAACCGAGTTATATATTAATCATATATGGCAGAGTTACAACTATCGCTCCTCAAAGAGAGTTGATGATCAAAGTTGAAATTACAATAGTAATTATGAAAAATCAATCCTCCTTTTGTCTTACAATCACTGCCCCGTTTATAATGGGCAAGTGGATACATCAAGGTTATAGATGACTTTAAAAGTAGTGTTCCATCAGGATCAAAAGATCTTGAAGGCTTCGCTTAATCTTCCATATTCAGTTGTCTTCATGTCCTCTTGCGCAACCACTCTGTTTTCTCTGTCTTTTCCCAAGCTGCATGCTCCAGTGTCATTCTTCTTTTAGAAATGGTTTCCTAATGGAGGAACAATAGTCACCTTGCTTTTTTCTTTACCTTCTGAATAGTTATTTTCTATTCCCTTCACTTTCTATATAGAAAAAGACAATAATTAGTTATTTTGTATTAATCACAAATCTCCTTAATTCTATCATAATTATTTAACATATTACCAATTTAGAATGTAAAGGAGTTATGATCCAAAGGGAAAAATAAAGAAATAAATGGCAAATGCATACCTTTCCATCGCTCAACACACCCCCCTGCTTACCCTTTTTCATGTTCTCATGAAAACCATGTAAGTACATGCAAAGCAGTTAGGGAATAGGTTGGAGAGGGATTTTCATGAAGTGGTCTAAAACCATGATTTGCAATTAAAACTTCAAAAATGGCTCTTGTCTGCTACTCAATCAATTTGTATATAGCCTTATATCCTACTGCAGGATACCAGATAATGGGGCTTCGAAATCTACAACCTAGCCAAAGTGGACCTTCTCTCAAGATGAGGTTACTATAGGTAACCAGGTGATCAACAACTAATTTAAAATTTTTATAATTGAAGGGTTCTCTGTCCTGGATATTTTGATTGGAAGTCTTCCATCGAAGTTTAGCTGCTGCTATGGTAGGGTCTTTGATGGATAAGAAGTATTCTACCCCTTGCTGGAAAACTGCTTTATGAATGGGTCCCAATGTCTGGATCACACCCTTCTTTCTCATTAAGCTTCTATGCTTATCCCACAGCTGTAATGGGTTTTCCGATTCACCCCTTACCCAAAGGTCTAACCCATTTTCTTGTCTCTGAAAGGTGTTATGGGCTTTGAGCCATTTTAACTGGTTAACAACAAATGAAATGAATGCTTGAAACTGGATATCACCAACAAAAGGACTGGGATTCTTTTCCATTTCCTCCTCCAACAAAAAATTATGCAAATAAAATTCACATAGCAATCACTGGACATTCACTCCATAATGTTTACAGCAGTTTATCAAATCATCAAATTTTTTAACTCTATAGGTACCCCTGCCTTGACAATCTTAATTTGTAACTGTAAATACCTTTCTAACAAAAATAAAGCATAATTTTTGGCAGGTGCCCTATAGGCTAGAACATCAGTATATAGAGAATAGAGGGTATCCATTCGGCTTATGACCGAGTTTAGCTTATTTGTTACCTTTTCAAAATTTTCCTCTGCCTTCTGACATTTATCAAAGGCCTCACTCTTTGATGCATTGATGTTCTTAAATTGCTGCTGTTACTTTTGGTATTTCACAAGAGGAAAGGTCTCTTCTGTGAGTTTTCCTATCGTCTGCTAAGCCTGTGCTAGATCCTCTTGAAGTTTCACTATCCTAGGATCATTGTCCACTGAAAGACTTTTGGGCTGAAGATCTACCTGGATCTTCTTATTGTGACATCTAGTTTCTATAGTCTGTGTCCCTTTTGTCTAGTCAATCGTGACGCTAGAGGATAGTGCCTCTGTTTGGACATCCTTATTACAGACTGGTGTATCTTCTGTTTGGGCTGCTGCGTCTGAAACAACCGCATGCTGTTCCTTACTGTCCTGAATGGATATGGGCTCCGTTTGAGTCCCCGTGGCCTTTATTTTATGGGGCTTCGTTTGGGTGGCTGCATTTCTTGTTCTTGTGTTTCTTTTTGAGATTTCCCCCATTTTTAGGGCCCTTATCTACTGTCTGAGTTGTTTTATTACATTTAGTAGCCTTTGCTGTTCCTTTCGCAGCCTCTTGATTTCATTCATCTTCTTCTTCGAATGAACAACTGTTTATTTTCTTGGACATGGGCTTTGTTCTTCAGGGATTGTACCCTCGCCCTAGCTTATTTCTGAATTTTCTGTTTGGAACACTTCTTTAGTGTTCTCGTCCTCCTGATTAGGTTTCTCAGGGGAGGTAACCCTAGTTTGATCTGCTATTTCTCAGATGGCTTTTGCTTCTACTTCATCATTCATCTCCTCGGATGCACTCTCAATGTGAGCAGAGTGTTCCTGTGATTGTGCTTCCTCAATATTGAGGTTGAGCGGGCTCTGTGGTTGAATATATTCACCCATATTGGCCAAAATTTGGGCCAATTCGTCTTCCGACAATGGACTTTGTAGTGGACTTGCACCATAACACTCTGTTTCTTCCTCCAATTCTTCTTCCAATTCTTCTTCCCATTCTTCTTCCACATTTCCCCTCCTTCGAGTTGTGGGGGTTACTCATCCTTAAAATCCAGTATTTCTAAGGGTCGGTTACTGCTATCTTGGAGATTTCCCAACATTCGCCTACTTTTCCTCGATCTAAGGGACTATCTATGTTTCTGCGGTCTAGTTGATGTGCTGGTGGTTATTTTTCTTTTCGAGGCTGGTAAGGCCAATCCCTCGTCTATTGAAAATACCAATTCTTCCCAACTAGACTGCTGCTGAGCAAGACTGTGATTGACTATTAATTGAATTAAACCATGATGACTTACTACCATTTCTGTATGACGTGATTTCCTTATACTCTGAGTGGCATCATGCAATAAATAAATTAAATATGCAGGCAAATTTACAACACATTTATGTCTTAATACTGCTAATAATTTGAGATGGTGTGGTATTACCACATCCTTTCTCCCATCGCATGTGATGGGCTAATTCTGTCCATGGTTCTCCAGGGTTGTAGGCAGGACTCCTTTTCCTTTGATGGTAAGGTTCTGTCCTTCGTCCTAGAAGATGGCTATGGCGTCTCAAAGTCTTACTTTTTTCTTGGTCCATACTGGTCTGATTGCCGGTAGTCCAGATATTTTGGTAATTACCACCTCTGTTACCGTTATTCGCCTTCCCCTCACCATGGAATAATCTTCCTACAAATTTTGCAGAAATTCAATGGCCACAGTTTCATCGGACTGCTGTAGCCGTGTAAGGTAATTGATCCATCCTGCTCTTTCCAGAATTGCTCGTGCAACATCAGAAATTATCAGCACTTGTGGTTCACTGCATGTTGCTCTGCCTCCAATTTTGTTCAAGCTTAGCACACTGTTAATTTTTATAGAGCAAAAACAAGCACAAAAATGACAATGGAACATCAAACTATGCATATTGGAAAATGTCAATATTGTTGAACTTTCTATTTCCGAGATCTGATGGAGTCATAGTACCTCCAAATAAGGAATTGACACGTTTGCAAGTGTATTTGGGAGATCACCCACGCCCCCCTGAAATGTTATAGGTTGTCCTTGACCGACAAATGGAGGAGCGGTGCTAGATGGTGACTGTACAGAAAAAAAGGAACGACATATATAATCATGGCATGATTGCAAAAGTAGTGAATTAATGAAATCAAGGCTTATGATGAAAATCACAAATAGATATTAAAATTCCATGAAATGATGTGAAAAATAGGGGGGAGGACAACTGACGTAAGTAAAAATGCTTATGCAGTCATTATCCACTTTAACCATTATGATTGATTTATAACCAATATTTCATGTGTACGAGGTTCGAAAGGGTTATATAACATAATCTCATTTGAAATCAAGGTAAAGATATAAGAAAAGGGTTTATAATGACTATTGGTGTATGAAAAGTATGACTTCAATACCATCAGCAGAGCTCTATTTCCCACAAGAGTTCATAAGCTTGACAAAGTTGCTTGTTTCACCCTTGGAACCATAATCCTTTATATATGCCTAGGAAAGTGCTGTGTGATGTCAGAATGGAGGCCATTTTGTTGGCTTGGTAACCAAATGAATCACAATGCCATTCAGCAGGAAGGAGTGAAAGGTGGGCAGGCCAGCTCATGGTGAGACCTCCTGTTCCAAGGACTTTTTATTTTTTTGATATGCCTCTTGGATCATATCCTTGGTGTGGTGGCCATAGTGGGAATGCCACTTCACTGCTTCCTTATGATCATGGTAAGCTGGCTCTTGATGGGACCCCCTATCCTTCATCTGACAAATCATGTTAGTAATCATATAGATATATATTTCTCTCTCTCTCTCTCTTTTATATAGCACTTTCCTATTTATATATAGAGGATGACTCAACACTCCTTAAGAGTAGGGATGGTGGAAGAAGTCTGAACATCTCAATAGAGGAAAAATATGCCCTTATTCTTATTCAGTAATAATGATCAAAGAGAATTATGAAGATTAAGGAAGAACCAACATGATAAAAATAATCAATCAAATTAGTTTTAGTGAAAATAAAGACAACAAAGTGATATAAATAGTTGTGTCCTTTCCTATTTTTCTTATTGATACAAAGCAATTTATCTAAAGATAACGATTTTTCTTTGGTTTGATGATTTCAGTATCCTCTAGTTTTTGTGTTCTTGCATGAATGTATGCCTGTGCCTTAAAGGGATCATGAACAGTGAACCATCATTCACAAAAATCCTTTAAATGATGTTCTTTAAGAAACACACACACAAAAAAAATGCACTCAAAAAGTATTGTTCCTTAGATGGAATAGCTGTTGCTCCTTAAGAGGGACAACAAAAAGAATATTTGCATGCAAAATTATGGTTCCTTTAAGAGTAACAACAACAAAAGAAAAAATACACTCAAAACTGCTGTTCCTTAAGAGGGACAACAAATGTTCCTTAAATGGAACAACAAATAAAGCAAACGTGGAATAAAATATGGATCCTTCTGTTATCTCAAAATCAAACCTTGGAAGGCTGCAGACTAGGAAGACTTCAAGTAACTGTTTCAAACCAATCTTTTGACTAAGGCTTAGCCTCCTTAGCCTGAGAGGGCTCTCTCAAAAGGGTTATTGATTTTGACTAATAATA
>APFE031342332.1:33057-60798 GCA_000404065.3 Pinus taeda | reverse complement strand
ATTACAAAATGCAGATTGCTCATGGATTACAAGGATGGAATGAACTTTTGCCATTTATGAGGAGTTGCCCTTTCCCAAGAGTGCAACCTTTGTTCGCCAACAGGTCTGCTTCACTGTTCAAGCTTCTGAGGATATGGAGGAATTTGTAGGAGTCAAAGTCGAGCAGGATTCTCTTTAATCTGTTTCGAGTTTTTTTGAGGCTTGCATTGGTGAACATTTTGCCCGTGTTTAAATTTTTTATTAGGATATCTGAGTCTCCAAAAGCTTGGAATTCTTTGTCTCCTCTGTCTCTAGCAATTTGGCAAGCTTTGAGCAAGCCCTGGATCTTTACTTGATTGTTGGTTTTCTGCCCGATGCCCCAGCAGAAACTGTCCCTTCTTAAACCATCCGAGGCATAGATGACCCCTCCTGCTCCTGCTATCCCAGGATTACCTTTGGAGGCTCTGTCAAAGAAGATTGTGGTAATTTTTTGTTTTCTCCACCATTCTTGAATATTAGCTTCAGAGTCTCTTTTACGCCATTCCAGATTCGCTGCTTGAAGGGTTGGTAACTGCTTCCGAGGGTAGGGAGAAAGGGGGCCCAGCCACCTCTCTTCTTTAGGGAACAACAAAGTGTCATCTGAAAAGTATTGATGTTGTGCTGCTTCAAGGAGGAAGGCTTTGGCCTTTGCCGTTGCTGAAAAAGGGGTTTCCTGCTTTTCATTGAAAATTAGATCATTCCGGGTCAACCAGATCTGCCAGCATACATATTTGGGGATGGCATTCCAGACTTTTCTCCAATATGATTTGTTGGGGATTTTGTTAGGATAACATTGATTCCATGCGTCAAATAGGTCTGCTACAGAGTTAAATTGGGGGACTATGATTTGTAACTCATGGAGAATGAGTCTCCAAACTTCTTTGGAAAAATTACATTCCATGAAGAGGTGCTTGGTTTTTTCTGAGCTGCTTCTGCACAGCTCACATCTGTGTGGCCCAGCTATGCTTTTTTTTATCATATTGTCTGTTGTTAACAACTTGTTGTGAACCAGTGTCCAAAAAAAAGAAATTTACTTTAGGTAATGCTAGTGGATCCCAAACTTTCCTCCAAAACTCCGGTGGTTTACTATTGTTCCTGATTGGCTCGAGGGCGTTGTAGGCTTCTGCTGTTGTATAGGTTCTAGATGTCCCCCACCCCCAGTTATCATTCATTTTCCTGTTCACTGGGGCTGCTTCTTCCAACAGATCTTCAAGGATGCATTTTGCTGATTTAGGCGGTCTGGAACTCCAAAGAAGTCCCACCCTTCCCAATCATCATGACTGTCCCATTTGGATAGATCATAAACGATGTTTATCCTTGCATGTTCCAGCCAATTTTTCAGTTCTGCGATTTCTTCATTTTCTGCAAGGGGGTCTCGATCCATTATATGATCATGCCACAAATTTGTTTGCTTTCCGTTACCTGGGATCCTGCACGCCTTTCCTTTGAGGAAGTTCAAGCTTTTGCTGCATAATCACCATACCTGAGTGCTGAAATTTGTTTGGCTTGCTTGCAGATTTCTGAGCGGGACTTTGTGGGCATACTTTGACTTCAAAGTTTCGTTGACTGGGTGCTTGGAATCTTTAAAAAGGTTCCACATGATTTTGCCTCCCATCGCCAGGTTGACTATTGCAGGGTCGTGGATTTGCAAGCCTCCTTCAGAAGTTGAGCGTTTGACCGTTTCCCATTTCACCAAATGAAATTTGTGTTGATTCACTTTCCCCCCTGCCAAAGGAAGTCGCAAAGTAATTTGGAGATTTGATCCCTCACACTTTTTGGGGCGAGAAGGAAGGCTACTTGGTATATTGGGAGCGCAGATAACACAACCTTGATCAGGATGACCTTACCTCCTTTTGTGAGCCAGTAACCTCCCCAGATTGGGATTTTTGATTTAATTTTGTTGATGATTCCTGACCACATCGACCTCTTATTGCAACAGTTAGTGATGGGTAGGCCGAGGTATTTAATCTTCTCCCAGTGGGCATGTTTGTTGAATCCAAGAATGTTGGAGATTCCTGTAAGCTCTTGCTGGCTAATGTTCCAACCATAAATTTCACTTTTTCTTTCATTGATTGAGGTACCAGAGACCCTGCAATAGCATTTAAGGACAGAGTCAAAAGTTTTGGCTATTCTAACTGAGGCACCTCCCATGAGGAGGGGATCATCTGCAAAAAGAGCGTGATTCTGAGCTAGAGAGGTATTGGAAGGTTTGAGGCCAGGAAGGGAACCTGAGGCTTTTTCAACTGTTAGCTTTCTGCTGAGAGAATCTGCCATCAGCATGTACAAGAAGGGAGAGAGCGGGCATCCTTGCCTGAGGCCTCGTTGGGCTTGGAAAAAGGGAGTAGGGTGACCGTTTACGAGAGGGGAAATCCAGGGATTGTCAGTACAAGCAGAGATGAGATTGACGAAATGGGAGGAGAAACCATAGGAATGAAGGACTTTGAAGAGGAAGGCTCGATTGACTCAGTCAAAAGCATTGGCCATGTCGAGTTTTATCAGCATGCCTTTTTCTTTTCACTGTTTGCTTGAGTGGATTATCTCCTGAACTTGGATGACATTATCCAGTATGTGCCTGCCTTCTACGAAGCCACCTTGATTTCTTGAAATCAGCCTGTTGAGCAATGGCTTGATCCTATTTGCTAGGAGCTTTGCCAGAATTTTATAGGAGGAGTTGCAAAGAGATATAGGCCTAAATCTGGCAAAGGTTTCAGGATTGGTTTCTTTAGGGATAAGGGTGAGATAGGTGGAATTAGTTCCTCCTCCTACTTTGGCTTTTTCATAAATCCTTTTATCATCTTTAAAAGGTCAGCTTTGATGATGTCCCAACAAGTTTTGTAAAAGTGTATTGTAAAACCATCAGGCCCAGGGGCCTTGTCCGATTCCATGGACCAGATGACTTTTATGATTTCTTCTTCGGTGATGGGCTTAGTGAGAACAACATTGTCTTTAGGGCTGACCAGGAGGAGGGATGTTAGAGAGGAGATCAGCAGTTTCTTCCTCATTGGTTTGGGTGTCTGCGGTGTAGAGATGTTTGAAATTTCTTTCAGCTGCCTCTTTTATCTAGTTGAACCCTTTGCAGATCTGCTCCTCTATTGTTGTAATTTCTGAGATGTGGTTTCTGGAGAGTCTTGCTCAATATTGGCAATGGAAGAAGGAGGTGCTCCGGTCGCCTGCCTTCAACCACAGACTTCGAGACTTGATTCTCAAGTACTCTTCCTCCATTCGAAAAGATCAAAATGATGAGCATTGTAATTTAACTTCTTTGTTGAGCAGCATTGGAGTGATATCTTTGATTTCCAATTCGGCTTGCGACGCCTCTAAAGACTGAACAATTTATTTTCTTTGACTAGTTGGGTTTGGATATGGTTTCTTTATCCAGTTCTTAAGGGCTTGCTTTGTGGCTTTGAGCTTTTGTTCCCACACATAGCTGGAGGACCCTGTGAAGGATTTGGCCCATGCTGCTTTCACTGTGTCAATGAATCCATCCCTTTCAATCCAAAGAGGGCTGAATCGGAAGGGGATTGGGCCAAGATCTTCTTCATCTTCTAGAATGAGCTGGACTGGTTTGTGGTCTGAGGTCAATTTCGGTAGAATTTTGGTGATGATTATCTTCTTGTTCATCGTCAGAGTGTCTTGGACAAGAAATCGGTCCAGACGGGCTGATATATGTTCCTCTCCTTCTCTATTGTTGGTCCATGTATATATCCCTTTGACCGGAGTGAAATCAAGGAGATCCCATTGCTGTATGAGGTCTTCAACCATGGGGAGCATGGTGTCTCTGCTGTTGATTCCTCCCCTTTTTTCTTTTGATTTTAAAACAATGTTTAAATCCCTAGCAAGAATGATATTACTAGGGGAGTGCTACTCTAAAAATTCATTAAGTGAATTCCAACAAACTCTCTTTTCAGAATACAGCACTGGTACATAAATATTGAAGAGGGATATGGTCAACTTACTTGAACAATGTGTTAGCTCTGTAAAAATCCAGTGCTGGGTCTCATGGGCATTTGATCAGCTAGAAGAGATCTTCTGTCCAGAGAGTTGCAAGCCCTCTGGATGAGCCTCTTGAGCTGACTGCTCTTCCTACGCTTTTCTTCCATTTCTTCTTGTTGATGTCTAGAAGGGCTTTCCCCTCTATCTTAGTCTCTTGGAGCATGAGAATGTCTGAGGGTTCTATTTTGAGCAGATCCTTGACCCCTTCTGCTTTCATGGGGTTGCCCAGACCTCTACAGTTCCAAGAGACGAGGCGCATTATTTACCAAGCGTGGGGTGGGAGCCTCCCTTAGGGGGCCTGTTCCTGGAGTTTCTCCCGATAGACATCTCAATTGTGGGCTGGCTTCCTTGGGTTTTGAGCCTTTCCGCCTCCTCTTCCCTTGCTTCTCTACAGGATTTCCTGCCGACTTTTCTTGTGGGCTGCTCATAGTTTTCCTCCTCCGATGAGTCGGAGCTTTCAGCTGGTTTTTTCCTTGTGACATCTGCGTATGAGGGATTGGAAGGGCTTCCTTGGGGGACTTCCAGTTGAGCCATTTCCTCATCTTCTTTGTTAGAGATAGGAGGGACATTTTGATCCAAGTTTTCCGGGGCTATTGTGGCTGACTTGCTCTGTCTGTTTTCTTTGTCATTTGAGTTCTTTTCTTGGATGGGGATGGAGCTGCTTGGTACCTCTTTTGAAGTGCCTTTCCCATTGCCTTTTCTATGATTGGTGGTTTTTTGTATTAGGGTCCATTTCTCACTGATCTGTTTGTTTGACTGTTCTTCCGCCTTTTTCTTGCAATGTTTGGCAAAGTGCTCGTAACCATGGCAGTGTCTACATTTGAATGGAAGTTGTTCATAGTCCAACTCTTGTACATGCGTCCATATTGCTACTGTTAGTTTAATGGCTTCCGGTAGACCCTCCTCCAGGTCAACTTCGACACAAATACGTGCACATGAATATTGATCTTTTCTTGCAGCCTGATCTATGTATTTTCCTAATCTGTTGCCGATGATCTAAAGAGACTTCTGGTTCCAACAGTGGAGGGGAAGATGGGGAAGCCGCACCCACACCGGGATAGCAGATGGGACATCCTGAGCTGGATCGAAATCTGGCGACCATTTGTTGAGATATAGTCCTTGGGGGCCCATAAAATAAGGTCTGTTTCTGAAGATTAGGCTTCTGTCCTTTGCACTTTCAAAGACAAAGACAAAGAAGCCTTTGCCTACGAAGTAGCTTTTTATTCCTTCTTTGATTAACGACGTCCAGTTCCTTTGAGTCCATTCCTCTACCGACTTAGGCGAGGGCCAGAGGCCCGTGAACTGGCCTATGAGGCCTCTCTCAGCAAGATTTAGGGCTACTTTGCAGGTTTCTTCTTCAGGGAGGGCAACCGATGGTATGGAATCCATCTTCTTGACAAACTTCTGTTGTCTATCTGAGGGCAGATGCTTAGAGTTCGAGTCAATCATTGCTTTGAAAGCTATCACCTCCGAGGGAGGGGGCAAGGGAGGGTCCAGTGGGTCCGGACCCCTTGAGGGAGGCATTGCTGATCGCAGCAGATCAAAGTTGTCCCAGTCGCTCAGCAGGAGCCGATCACTCAGATAAGGAAAGGAGGAGCCAAGAAGGAGGGTTGGGGGTGGCCCAGATCAGAGGAGGCCGGGAGCGGGAAGGCCCAGCAGCAGGGCTGCCAGGCGGGGAGGCTGCAGGAGGCAACTTAGGGGTGCAGAGCGGAGTGGCTAGGTCAGCGACTCGACGTTATCCTCTTTTTGCATAATCTTCAATATGTTTATTATTTTCTATTAAATTCAGGACCTAGCCACTCGACGTTATCCTCTTTTTGCATAATCTTCAATATGTTTATTATTTTCTATTAAATTCAGAAGAAAATATATAATATATATATTATATATAATACTATATTAAATAATGAAATAATAAGTTTTAAAGAAAAAAACAATTTGCAAATCTCAAAAATCGCAAAAATCTTAAATTATTTAAAAACAATAATTTTACACAAATTTCCCCAAAAAAAATTAAATGTTTTAAGTTGAGAAGTAAATAAAAAAAATTCCAAAACCACATATAAAATTAATTGTTTGTAAAATTGTTCATTCATCACAACCAAATTGGTTTCATAACTAGTGAGTTCAATACATTATACAAATAAAACATTTTATAATATAAATTAAATGGTAATACTTTTTTAAGAGAATATTAATACCATGGCTGAAAAATTGTTGGAATTTCAAAGATTTTCATAGAGGTGATATTTTATCTTTAATGCCATGCTTGAAAATCTTTGGAATTTTAAGGCTTTTCAGAGTCATAATATTTTATCTTTAACATCATTATTAAAAAATGTTGAGAATTGACCAAAAATAAAAAACAAAACAAAGCAAAAAGTGTTATTCCAGCATCAACACTTTTCATTGTCAAGGTATTTTTTGCACACCAAAAAAAAAAAAAAAAAAAAAAAAAAAAAAATAATTTTAACATCAACACTTTTTCATGAAAAAAAAAAAAAAAAAAAGAAAAAAGAAGTTATTTTAACATCAACACTTTTCATTTTCATGGTGTTTTTCATGTTTTTTTTAGGTTTTTTTGTTAGAGTTCTCGTTTTGAGGTAACTTTGTTTCATGTGAGGTTTTATTTATTGGTTCATTATGCAGGTTATTGATATAACATGATTATTCAAAAATATTTCATGCAATAACAATTTAAATACTTGAATATTTGTTATTTAAAGTTTTTTAAATTATATTTGAATTTATTTGTTGCAAAACAAAACTCTAACAATACATGTTGTTTAGGATTTTATTTGCACATAAATTTAAGGCTATAAAACTAATCCTCATATTTTATTTTTTATTATTAATTTATTTTTCATTTTTCATTTTTGTATGGCACTGGTAATATGCAGTAATTAGAAATGCTTTGACATGATCATATTGTTTAATCTTCCACACATGTTTTATTTTTTCCTCCAATATCTTTATTTAAAAGAAATAAATCAAATAGTTTAATTGTTTTGTTGTGGGATTAATAATAATAACACTTGATGTCATATTGTTTCAACAACGACATTTCTATCAAATGAATTTAAACCAATTTTTTCTAACTTTTGTCTTTTCATTTTATTTTAAATTTAATTTTTACTAACCTTTATGTTTTGTGAGAAATGTGATATATTAATTTAAACCTCACTTAGTCATAATGACATTTTATTTTTAATAAATTTTCACATATTATATTCCTACCACCCCTATTTCCAAAAAGGCTTTATTTCTTTAAAATACTTTCTATTCAATAATCTAGCATAATTATTTATTTAATTAGGAAATCTATTTAATTTACACTATTTTACAATGAATATTCAATTTTGATTATCACCAGGGATTACCCCTTGTGGTGAAAGGGAGGATAGCCCTTATCACCTAGAGCGAGAGGATCTAGGATCCTCAATGATGTGGTCTTAGGATGTCCTCAGTTTCTGGGACAATTTGAAAACCAACAAGTATTGACTAAGGCTAAAGCTATATAAAGAAATGGAGGTCAATGTGTTGGGTGTGCAAGTATTAGGGTGTTTATGAATGATTTGATCTGAAACAGGAGTGCGCCAGGGAGTAAGGAGAACACTCAGATCTGAAATATTTGAAATATGTTGACATGTATGCTTGATTGATTTACTTGCTGAAAATGTATAAGTAGCTAATATTTATGAAACTATGACACTGTGATCTAAATGATTTATTTAGAAGTCTATAGTATTGACAGTAAAGGTTGCTGAAAGTGAAATTATGTTTGCAGCGAAATTTTTTAGATCTCTACACAGGTATGTTTGGGCATAGTCTCTTACACATGTGAATCCATATCTATAGGGTCGCATATATATTCTACAAAATATTTTTAGTATGTGCAGATCTGTACGCAGGTGGATTGCATGGTAAGTGCATACATATGTTGATATTCCTTGTGGAAGTCGCGTACACAAACTAGGTTTTGATTTGATGATCGATGTTTATAGTTGATGTTGTCTACTTTGTTTGTTGTTGTCTGTCGATGATGTCTCTATCATGATGATCTATGTCTGACAGTGAAAATTGAGGTGATTTGGTTGAATTGGTCAGTGTTAATGATACAGAAGTTTGACTGGGTGTATGATCTACGGCCTATAATTGGTTCACAAATCTTTGATTGGTTCAGTAATATGTTATTGATGAAATGGTTTATGTACGGTTTAGCGATTGATGGTTCAGTGTTCATTATTATGAGATTTGCACGCATGTGTTATACAAAGAATGAACGTATATATGCAAGTCTTATTCAGTACAGTAGCGTACATAATTTGATGTTTGTTATTTCTAGTTGGGTTCTACATTTAGTGATTTGATGCTTCAAAATTTTAGTCGATTTTCAGTGTGACAATGTCTCAAATTGATTGCTTCAGTTTGTTTGGGTTTATGGTCGATATGGGTTCATTTTGAAAATTTAATGAAAGGTGGCCTATAGGTTGTGTGATGATTGTTTGATTGTGGGTCTAGTCTGAAATATTCTCAAAATTGGTCCACAAGGAGTTGAGGGTTGTAGCCTTTAGAAAGGGGGTAGACGCTCCCTTCCTATAGGATCTGGTAAATGAATTCAGGGGGTTGTAGCTTCCTTTCAATGGTTGTTGGAGAACAAAAGAAGGTTATAGCCTTCTATAGGTGGTTGTCTGCATACTGATATGAGTTTGCATCAATACAATTGTAATATTTTTCTTTATATCATAAGAAATAAGACAAAGATAGCAACAGCAATGGTTTTCTCCCACATTGGGTTTCCACCTAAAATCCTAGTGTTCTATGTGTGTTTCTCATTTGTTGTGACTTCTTATGTTCTTTATTGCATACTGAAAAGTAATTAATCTTTTGGTGCAATGATAAAAGATAATCATCTGTTAGAAAAATCAGTAAATTGGATATAGTTACCAGAGAATCCATAGTACGAACCAATTTTCCGTCAACATTTCAAATCCCAAGCGGGATCCATCATCAGGACTTTATGAATGATGATATAAGAAGAGCTTACTTGAATGATATAAACCAAAAATGTCTTAAATCCAGGAAATTGGATATACATTGGTTTCCTTCTCTGAAGTAGCGTACATATGCAGTTTTCTTTAATAATAGTAACATACATATTTCAAATCTTAAATTTGGAAGTTTGCATTTAAAAATATTGATTCACTCCCACCCCCAGTATTTTTCTAAACACTTGGTATCAGAGTATGTCCCTCAAAAGAAGCTTGATCGCTTAAAGGGAGATCCATCAAGATGAGCAGTCAAGAGGGAGTAACTTTTATCAGGACACCTTTGTTTAATATAACTAGCTTGGTATTTTGGGAATTCATAATGAGAGCATATTTGCAGTCACTTGGAGCTTATGTGTGATCCAGGAGGATACTGGTGGCCACCCACTAATTCCACGTGGATCCCCTCCAGTGTTTCTTTCAGTTCTTTCAGTTTCCTTAATTATAGCACAGTTTACTATTTTTAGCAGTTTTTCGGGTCCTAAACTTCCGGAGCCGTTTTGAGGCCCTAAACGACGTTTTTTGGGAAATCTACCGCTAGCAATTTTTCTATCTAAAAATCGTCTTTTTCGTCGTAGTCCTCGGAGAGATCTTTCCAATGGGCTATCATGCATGTCAAACGGAGGCAAGACCAATTCACGACCCCGGGAAGTTGATGTACCAACTTACCCAAAAACGAGGCCCACAATTTGGCGTTTCATCTTCCAGGGTTAGGTTTTGGAATGTGAAGGGTTTTTCCATTGTTTCTCAACAATAAATAGGCCTTCGAGCCTCATTGTAACACAGTTCAGAGGCATGTAGCCACACATCTCTTCTCAGAGATAAGCTACCATCGCCCTAGCTGGTTTATTTCTATTTCCGGTTGTAAGCATATTTCAGTATTTTCGATTAATGAAATGAAGTATTATTTCCACTGCATCTTTGTGTATATGGTTATCTCTGTATTTTATTGTGTTCCTGTTTAAATCTGGATCAATGTATGGGCAATCATTGAAGGAGGATATTGTTGATTTGGGGTGGCATCAGATGTACTCTAAACCTAAAATTTTGCAAGGAGGCTTGGGCACATGCATTCCAAAGAACCTAGAAACCGTTTTCATAAATTCCACCCAGATACGGCCATATTAAAATAATTGATATTTAATGGAGTTCATAAGTCTAAACTTAGGAAAATTAAAATATTAATGGGTATTAATCTAATTGTGGGTGTAACTTCTAGAAAAAGACGGAGATCAAGTCAAAACAATCTGAGACTTTGATTAGGAATTCATGTAGTCCGTTGGTTGTCCAACATGAAGATATAAGAAGGGGCTTGAGGGTCATTTGAAAAACACACTAAGAGATCAAGAGATTGAAATTCTGAAGTGAGAAGTTCTCATGAGGAAATTTTGATCCAGTAGATTTCTTGCAGTTGGGGGGCAGGGATAGTTGGGTTGGAGTATCTTCTCCAGAGCCCAATATACGCATCATATAGGGGGCAGAGGGACACAAGAGAGCTTGAAGCTAAGCCAAAAGGTCTCACACAGAGGTAGCTCAGTCGCCCCCGTAAAAGTCTGAGTTTTACAAAGGAGCTGACATTTCTAAGCCGATGGGGCTAGAAACTTCTCCAGAAGTCAAGACGTTTCACAATTGAGTTGACACAGAGCCTCAAAGAGCTCCACGTAGGCCCACACAGTTATTGTGTAGGGGCAGCGTATTTGTAGCTAGGGACAGTTGATTCAGCTATCGAAATAGTCGGGATTTGTCGAGTAGAGTGAGGTTATCTCACAATTCCTCTGCTAGTTGTATTTCTCTGTAACTGGATTTTTGGGAGGGCATCTAGAGTTGTATTCAAAAACTATTGCTTAATAATAATAAACCCTCAGAATTGTTGCAACGATTTTTCCACATTGTGTTTTTTCAAGAACATTGGTCCAAAAATAACGATGTTTATTGTGTTTTATTTATTTCTTGCTTAGTATCTTGTTTCCGCTTGTAATTTAATTAAGTGAAGGTTGTAGCAGTATTTACTTGGATATTTTCCATAGCACGTAGTAAATAACTTGTATGGATTAACAAGTAGGAGAAGTAACATCAGTTTACTGCAATAAGGGTTCCTCTTGTGGAATTTTCACATGGTATCAGGGCTATAGGTGAAGCAAGAGGAACAGAGTCGGTAGAAAAGCGCTGAGCAGAAGAGGGATTTCGAAAAAGTTGCAGGAAGTAGAAGTTCAAAACTCCAGATGGTTGACACAGTTCCAAGTCGGGATGTAGATTTTCGAGGCAGTCTCTCTCTGAGTGAGTCGACAGAGAGAAGGACTTCCAATTCTATTTTTTTGCAGGGGCAGAGGGAGCAGCACTGAAGCCTCAGTGTGAGAGAGCTAGTGGGATGCAACTTTTCAGCAGGCCATTTGTTGGGTTGAAAAATGTCAGAAGAAGGAAGAGAAGCACCTTGAGGGAACTTTTCCTCAGCAGACTTCCTACCAAGAAGTCCATTTCCTCATTGGATGAGCAGTAGCAGTGAGAAGTAGAGAGGGGATTTTTGACATTTTTAGAAGATATGGCAACCAGTGCCTTGAGGGATCAGGATACGTTGGAAGGAGCATCCAACTACATCATCTAGAAGGCTAGAATGTATTTCCTTCTAGATGAGCATGCCCTAAAGATGTACATCAACAATGTGCGGTGGCTGAACATGCAGATGTAGATCCGTTGAAAAAGTACAAGGCTGAGATGGAAAAGGCCAAGAGGATGATCCTGGATGGAGTCAAGGATCATGTAGTGTGTCACGTTGCTAGCAGAGAAACTGCTAAGGAGATGTGGGATGACTTGGCACGTTATATCAGGGATCTTCTGAGCAGCGGAAGATGTACTTGGAGCAGAAGCTTAGATCGACTTAGATGTATAAGGGAGAGCATGTGGATCCATTCCTCACGAAGCTGAAGGAAACCTATGATGAGTTTTCTATTGTGGGGCATACACCGCAGGATTCATAGTTGGTTAGAATGGTCCTCAATTCTATCTCAGATGAGTGGAAAGTCTTTGTCTAGAGTAACCTGGGCAAAGCGGCTTGCCAAATTGGGATGAGATGTGGACATCCTTAAAACAAGACGAGTTGAGGAGAGACTTAGTCAAGGTCAAACTTTATGGAATCAGTAGCAGCAGTGGGTCGAAGCCCAGGGAGGAGGAGGATAATGTAGCCCTTGCATTGAAGGTACAACAGGAGTAACGGAGATGTAAGAAGGACATCTCAAACGTGAAGTGTTTCAGATGTGGCAAGATGGGCCACTATGCATCTTAGTGTCCTCTCAGGAAGAAAGAAAAGGATGAGAAACATGATCCAAAGGTTGCACCCGTGAAGATAGAAGAGGAGGAGTTCTCCATGACAACCGAGATACCTCCAAGAGGGAGGCAGGTTGATTTGGAGTTGTAGTTCGAAAGAGCTACATATGGGTAGGATCCTTGAGAAGTCCACCTCTTGGATCAATACCTTGATACAGGAGCCAGTTTTGCAGTAGCGGGATGGACTAGTGTCAGATGGTGCCAAGGAATGTAGGGGAGACAGTTTCAGTTGCTAGGAGTGCCAGAGTCTGAGTAGCACAAAGAAGAGTTCATAGCATTGCAGATGGAACAGAGAAGAGATTAGTAGCAGTGCAATAGATTCATAGGGTCAGTGCAAATATTAGCAGTAATCAATTCCACCATTCATGTGGTATCATACTGAACACAGTTAGTTTTTTTTTTTTTTTTTTTTTTTTTTTTTTTTTTTTTTTTTTTTTTTTTTTTTTTTTTTTTTTTTTTTTTTCAGTTGCTTCTCTTCAGTACAGATGTAGTGTTAGCAGTGGCAGTTCTAGCAGCATAGCAGATGCAACATTTGAGAGGGAGATGTAGTACAAATGTAGTATTGGCAATGGATGTGTTAAAGGCCATAGTATAGATGCAGTAACAGTGCAATAGTTGGTGGAGAGCATGTCAGAAATTAGCATCGCAGAGGACGATGCTTCAAAATTAGAGCAATATGCAGTAGTAGTATATTGCTAGAGCACATTCCTTGCTAAAAGGGAGTGTTTATTCGGGGTAGCATAGGAGGTTCCCTAGGCCTCAAATTTTGCAGGGACACTTGGTCACATGCATTCAAAAGAACTCAGAAACCGTTTTGGGAAATTCCACCCAGAGACAATTATATTAAAATAATTAATATTTTTAATGGAGTTCATAAGTCTAAAGTTAGGAAAATTAAAATATTGATGGAATTAATCTAATTGTGGGTGTAACTTCTAAAAAAAGATAGAGATCAAGTAAAAGCAGTCTGAGCCTTTGATTAGGAGTTAATCTATGTTGTTGGTTGTCCAACAGGAAGATACAAGAAGGGGCTTGAGGGTCATTTGGAAAACACACCGAGAGATCAAGAGATCAAATTTCTGAAGTGAGAAGTTCACAGGAGGAAATTATGATTGAGTAGATTTCTTGCAGTTGAGGGGCAGGGATAGTTGGGTTGGATTATCTTCTCTAGATCCTAGGATAAGCATCAGAGAGAGGAAGAGAGACACTAGAGAGCTTACGTTGAGCCAAAAGGGCTCACATAGAGGCAACTCAATCATCCATGCAGAAGTCTAAGTTTTGCAGAGGAGCTGATATTTCTGAGTCAGGAGGGCTAGAAAATTATCCAGAAGGCAAGGCGTTTCACAATTGAGCTAATGTAGAGCCTTAGAGAGCTCCATGCAAGCCCACGTAGTTACTGCGTAGCAGCAGTGTAGTTGTAGTCAGGGACAGTCGATTTAGTTGTCAGAATAGTCAGGATTTGCTAAGTAGAGTGAGGTAATCTCATAATTCTTCTCTGCCAGTTGTATTTCTATGTAATTGGATTGCCAAGAGGGCATCTAGAGTTGTATTCAGAGACTACTACTTAATAATAATAAACCCTCATAACCACTGCACCTATTTTCCTGCATTAGATATTTTCAGGGACATTTGTCCAAAAATAACGGTGTGTATTGTGTTGTATTTTCTTTCTTGCTCAGTATCTTGTTTCCGCTAATAATTTAATTAAGTGAAGGTTGCAGTGGTATTTACTTCGATATTTGTCATAGCAAATAGTAAATAACTTGTATGGATTAACAAGTAGGAGAAGTAACATCAGTTTGCTGCAGTAGAGGTTCCTCTTGTGGAATTTTCACAAATATCGATACGCATCCCCCATTCCCACAGGTGATGAAGGGAAGAAATAGTATGAGACCAATGCAAAGGCAGTCAATTCTCTCTTAGGAAGCTTGGAAAAATCAGAATTTGCGAAGGTCATGTAGTTGAATACCGCAAAATCCATCTAGGACAAGATTATCCAAAGTTATGAAGGTGACACTTAGGTAAAGAGTGCTAAACCTCAAATGTTTAGAATCCAATATGAGACTCTCATAATGCATAATGATGAAAGTATTGCAAGGTTTTTCCTTAGGGTAGATGAGATCATTAACTCAATGAAAATCTTGGTGATGAAATAAAAGACTCAATTATTGTTGAGAAATATCTAATATCTCTAACCCCAAAGTTCGATTCCAAAGTATTTGCCATTGAATAGATGTAGGATTTGAATAATATCACTATTGAACAACTCCATGGGATTTTAATAGCTTTTGAAATGAGAAAAGGGGGTCCATCAGATATCAAAGAAGCATCATTCAAATATACATACAAAGGGAAGGAAAGGGAAGAGCTTAAGGAAACAAATTACATTTCAAATGAAGAAAAAGAAAATTTCGTGAAGAAACTCCAAGTAGGAACTAGAAAGTTTAGAGGTAAGCTTCCTTTGAAATGTTTCTCTTATGGAAGGGTTGGTCATTATGCTGCTAAATTTCCTTATAAAGAAAATCATGAGAAAGGTGAAAATTCTTCAAAATGGAATATTAAAATAAGGTTTGATAACATTAAAAGTTTTTATACTCACGAAGATAGTGAATATTTTTCTAATAATGAGGATGTTGAATCTGATCAAGATTTCAATTGCTAATGGCATTTAAAGAAAAAAGTGTAGATGAATTTGATGATGTTTTTATGGATGATTCAGAAGAAAAGGAAATTTGTAATAAAAATACTCTTGCTAAAGAAATAACTTAGCTAAAAATCCATCTAGAAGAAGTTAAATTAGTTGAAGAAGTTTTGAAGAAACAAGATCTAGAAAAGGAGAGGCATTGTGAAAATTTAGAACTTGAAATAGTGGGTCTAAGAAAGGAACTTGAGAAAACAAGGGCTCTAAATCTTAGATTTGCTAAAGGATCTGAGATTTTAGAAGAAATCATCAAAGTGAAATGCTCTCCTCTAATCAAGGCAGGTCTTGGATACAATTCAAATGGTGAATCATCAAAAACTATAAAATCGTCTGAAACAAGTACAAAAAGCTACGTCAATGCAGTAAAAGGAAGCAGTCATCAGATTTATAGTTCTCAACAAAAGAATGAAGGACCAAATACCTCTCAAGAAAAACAACCTTATGATAATCAAAGTGAAATCTTCTCAAGAAGGTATTATACTCCTAAGTATTCCTACTTCAATGGACAATGTTTCACTTTTCACAATTTTGGTCATCAAGTTGTTTAGTGTGTTGCTTATAAAACTATTATGACCAAACAAGTAATAAAACGAAAGAATGAGATCGGGGCAAGGAAATCCTCTCATAATGTTTTCTCACCTTTTCAAGAAGAAATTAAATGTTCTCTTTGCAATAAATATGGTCATAAATAAACTGAATGCATAAGCAGATTGGGACCATCTTACCAGCATGAATAGAAGACAATGACACCAAAGGTATGGAAAAAGAAAACTACAGATTATGAAAATTTTTATATAGCCTTGTATGCAAGAGATCAAGAAATATATGGTACATCAATAGTGGATGTTCAAAGCATATGATAGGTGACAAATATAAGTTTATTTCTTTTAATGAAATAAAGAAATAAAATAATGTAACTTTTGGTAATAACTCACGTGTTTCTATCAAAGGGAAAGGGATCGTGTTGTTAACGAAAAAGGTCAAGGCTAGAAATGTTTCATTTGTTGATGGATTAAGACATAACTTTTCAAGTGTTAGTAAAATGTGTGACCAAGGGAGTGAAGTTGTTTTCAGACTAAAGAATTATATGGTAAGAAATATGGACATGGGTAAGATCATAATAAAGGGAACAAGAACTCGAGGCAATGTCTATGTCTTGGAAGGCGGTGAAGAACACTGTTACTTAAGCAAATCCAAAGAAATTTGGCTTTGGCAAAAAATTTTGAGACACCTTAGCTTTTATCAATTATACAAATCAATCAGAATGGGAGAAATTCGTGACTTTCCCAGCATCTCTCCACCTCAAAATAGCATCTGCAAATCATGTCAATTTGGTAAGAAAATCAGAGTTCAATTTAATGCTAAATAAGGTACTTCAAGTAAGCCACTTGAACTTGTTCATGCTAATTTGTGTGGTCCTATGAGAAATAATTATCTTCGTGATGAACAATACTTCATATTCATTGATGATTTTACAAGAATGTGTTGGATTGGCTTACTAAAACATAAAGATGAAGCATTTGATAAATTTAAAGTATTCAAGGCTCTTGTAGAAAAAGAATTAGATTTAAAAATAAAATGTATTAGATATGATAGAGGAGGAGAGTTTATATCATATGAGTTTTTCATTTTTTGTGGACAACATGGTGTTATCACAAAATCAGTACTGATGGCTGCTAATCAGTTAGACTCTATGTAACTATTTCAGACCAGACTCTTGGCTAAGGATTAGCCTCCCTAACCTGAGAGGGCTCTCTCAAAATAAACTACTGATTTATCTTTAAACACTAAGAGGGCTAACTCTTGAAATCAAAACTTAATAAACATGTTGGTTGGACAAACAACATAAGATTTATTCCATTGGGCTCATGGAGTCAAACACCATTCTAGTAAACTATCAACTACTCATTCATGGAAGTCAAGGCATGTAATGTTTAAACACTCAAAACATCTCTCAAATTAATCTCAACTTATAAATATACACAGGAAGTCTGAGCACTAGGTGAATTCAGAGTGATTGTATATCTATAGAGCTGTAAAATATGAAGGATAAGACAAAACCACATACATCTTGAGCATTTGAACAAAGTATGAATCTTGAGAAGAAAAAGTAGTCTTTCTATTACTGTAAAAAGTCTTTTACACAGGCCAATATAAACTCTGTTTTTTGCATAAACATCCAACCCTCATTACATCAGAGTTTCATCTATATATAGAAAAACATTCTTAACTACTTTGAGCCTCCTCCTCCAGCATGAGGGGAGATCGATGACTGTCATTAACTACCCCTATCTATTTTAAACAGACTCATTAAACACACCAAGTATTAAGTTGTAATTACAAAGAGTCCTAATCAAACTTAAATTCTAATTCTATCCTCCTCGTTACATGATTCCTTTCTAGATCTTCGACAGCTGTCTCCTTTAGTTTTGGCCATGATAGCTGAGATAAGGATGCAAGGAACAAGATTAGCATTGGATGCTGAATCTGCTGATGGTTCATTAATCATAAGAACAAACCCCTGTTTTCTCGGCCCTTGTTTCCCACCATCCTTCAAAAGTTAAGCAATATGTTCCCAGCTCTTTAATACCCCAAAATTGACGAGTATCACCATATTCCCAGATTTGCTGGAAGCCTTGTTGATTGAACAGGTGTACAAGCCCAAATCCTCGTATGCATCTTCAGCCAAATCCTAACCACTGGTAATAAAGTACCTTTATTAAAGTTGTAGCTTAAGACAAAATATTTCACCTTTATGGAGAATGCACACTTGTCATTATCTGAATGGCCCTGCTAGCCTTATGTGGTCTCCTTGATGTTCATTAGGCATTTTCTTCAAAAATTTTCTGACCTTACCATTAAGCTGTTTATTTTCTTCAAAAAACA
Organism: Pinus taeda; assembly: GCA_000404065.3. Lineage (NCBI taxonomy): Eukaryota > Viridiplantae > Streptophyta > Pinopsida > Pinales > Pinaceae > Pinus > Pinus taeda. Next base: position 42,831 of record APFE031342332.1, on the reverse strand, counting down.
ACACCTACAGCAGTTTCGTAGCGCGCTACGAAACTGCTGTTTTTTCAAAAACACAGTCTTTAGTGAATGTCTCGATATTCTCTGTGATTTTAACAGCTCTACCATCGGTTTCAAAACTCCTATTTTACCTTGGATTTATATAGCCGTGCTTACATGCCTTAAAAATAATGAACTTAAGAAAAATTAAGCAAAACTTTGGAACAGCACCTGACTCAGAATTCTGCAATTTCATTTGGCAGCTAATTTATTTAGCTGTGCTTTCAATTTTGCAACCTCCTTTTCCATGGCTGCGATTTCAGCTACGGCCCTCTCCATCTCAGCCATTTCTCTTTCGGTTGCCTCCCACTGGTCTTTTGTAGATGTAGTATTTCCTTCTTTTGCTTCCTTTGTTCTGGATTGTTTCTCCGCTTCTCTTGCTTGTTTTCTTGTAAAAGGTTTTTTCTTTATTTTCTCTGCTTCCTCTGTTTTGGACAGCTGTTTAATTACTTCTGTTCTGGGCATCTTTACAACTACCCCTTCTTCATGCACCTTCTCGGCCTCTTTAATTTGTTTCCTTGTAACTGGCCTTCGTGGTTTAAACACAAACTCTTCACCAGGTTCATCAAACCTTAACCTCTTTGAAGCCTTTGATTTTTTAGTGCTCTCTGGTGATGATTGAGTTAAGTCAATGTGCATTGGCTCAATATGCACTGATTGAGCCTGTTCAAACTCAGTAGCCTGAAGCAAATCACTCAAACTAGCTTTTGATGTTGGATTTTCCTCAACAGCTACTGATTTGACCTTCTCCTTGCTTAATTGACTTTTGGTCTTTACTCCTGATACCTTTTCAGCCCCACTTGATCCAGGTGCATTCTTCTTGTGCTTGACCTTCTCTTTTGATGATGGTTGAGGTGGCTCTTTGATAACCAATGGCTTCACTGATTCTTTCAAGTTGGTCTTAGTCTTCTTCTTATCTTTTATCTCCTTTCTAAGCTCAGCAAGAGTAGGTTCCTCAATTGACTCTTCTCTTTCCCTAACAGGAAATGGGGTTAGGCCTATCTTACTCTGAAAGCCAGCCATAAAAATAAAGGAATTCCAATCCCTACCAATTTTCTGCAGACCATCCAACACTAACAGTTTCACTAAACCATGATGAAACAATGATGTCTCACAGTTATCCTTCTTCAATTGAATTTTATCACACATCTTGCTGAGGCTACGAAACAAGTAGAATGGGATATCTATAGATGCTTTGCCTGTAAAATGCAGCAACAGCTTAAAGTGATAGGAGTAAACTTTAGCATATCTCCCTTCACATGTTAAATACTTTTGAATACATGTAAGGAGAAGTGCATAGTGTTCCTTCACGTAATTCCTTGGCACAGCCTTTGTAAGATCTTCATTCACATAAGGTTCCTTCAAGAATTCCTTGCAGGGGTTCATATCAAATTTGAAGTTTTTAAACCACTCCTGCCCTCCTCTCGGAATTTCAGTCACATTAGTAATAGCCTCTGGAGATACTGGGAATTCTAACATAGATACTTTAGAACTTAAACCTGTAAAATTCAAGGCAAATGCTTTTGTTACCTCAGCATGCCCACCTTGCAACTTCTCACAAAATCTCCAGCAACCAGCATCCTTAAAGGCTTTTCTTACACCTTCATCTCTTAATGCAAGGTCCAATCCCTCAGGTTCTGTTCTTTGACATCTTCCAGACCGATGCCCCTTCTTCTCCATTTTGCTTTGAAATCTTTCGCACAGAGAAACTCCACCAGCTTCAACTCAAATGGAAAATTCAAATTTTGGAACGCATGCTCGCTTGCAATCAGGTTCTTTTAAGGAAGAAACTCGGGCTCCTTTGTAATTTAACAATCTTATCATACAAGCGGGTCAGTTCATGCATCATTAACAAACATCATGACACTACCATGCATTACAAAACCGTTTGAATGATTTTTATGTGCGTGGCTATGAACCTATTGGTGGAATGATGGCTCATAAGCTTGGAAAGGACGCCAACTAACAATAAACGGACGGACACAATGACTCATCCCCCCAGACATGACATTTCAAGACTCTGTGTTGCAAAATCCCCGAATCCGCGATTTCGTAGTGCAGATAGTTATAAATTATAAAAATGCGCTACGAAATGGTTGGTTACTGACACGCTGCGAAAAAGCTAAAACATCATTGCGCTGCCAAATCAACCAATAAAACTGCGCTGCGGAAATGCGAAAAGGGCCAGTGACATAAGCAAGATAAGACATGCCTTATACAATCATGATGGAGGATGAATAACGGTATTTGAAAATGATCTACATCAATATCTTTCTAAAACATGATCCTTAAGTAACAAACATAGGAAAACAACCATTTGACACCTACTTTTTGACAATGAAATTTTTTGGACAACATTATGTACATGTGACTGCAGTTCTAGGTGATAACAGAGGCATCGAAAAGATGTGTTCTCGTAATCCAGTGTTTGGGTCCAGACAAAGTCGTTTATCTTGAGATTGATTTGTTCTGGAAGACCTTTACTCAGGTCTAACTCCACACATATTCTTGCATACGAGTAGAGACATTTGGATTCCCGCCATAAATCTCCATGGATGAAGCTGCCCAAGGTGTCTCCTATAGCTCTGAAGACCCGAGTACTCCATAGGTGGGCAGGTAAGTTTGGAAGCCGAATCCAAACCGGTGGCTTGGTGATGACTGCAGTGGCTGGATCAAAATCTGGGAACCAAGGAGTCAAAAAAAGCCCTGCAGTTCCCATGAACCAAGGGCCCTCTTCTACAACCTTTTCATAGTACTTGTTGTTATCAAATAGAAAAATGAAATAACCTTTCGAACAAAAAAAGATCTGACAGTGATGTGTCCAGTTTGCATGGATCCATGCATAGAGATCTTGAGATCGCGGCCATAATCCATTGAATTTGCAGATGATGGCTCTTTCTGCAAAATCTTGAAGCTGGGAAGCCAGTTTTTCATTTATGAGTTCCACAAAGGGAACTTCTTCAATCTTGTCAACCAAGAAGGCCTTAGATTTAGGGGCTTCCTGGGGTTTGGTGTTCTCAGAGTGAACCGCGTCCTTGTATGAGAAAGACCGAGTAGAGGAAGATTGTCCCGCTGCACCTCCTCTTAAACGAAGGGTCGCCACCACCAAGCTATTCCTAGAAATGCTGTAAGAAGAGAGGGGAAGAGGGTCTTCAAGTTTTTTTCCTTGAAAGAGAAGTCGCAGAAGGTTTGATGGAATCCCCATTCTGCGCTCTAGATTCAGCTTGAATTCCTGCACCAGATCTGAAGGGTTGACCCATTGCATGATGGTTCTGCCTGAAGGCTGAGAAATTTGGATCTGAAAGGAGTCAGATAAGGGCCTTGACCCGATGCAGATCTCTGGATCTTGCCAGAGCGTGGACTTTTCTTCCTTCTGGATGGTTAAATCTGGTAGATCTTTGTCAGATCTGAGGCTAGGACTGCATTTCAGAGAGAAACTGTTTGCCTCAGATCCAAGCCAAGACCAAGCGAATATAGAGATTCCCTTCTCTCTCTTGCTAGCTCTGAAATGGGTTTCTTTGAGGGCCCGGGATTCGTTCTCGAGACCTTCGAACCCCCCTCTCGCTCTCCGCATGGACTCCACCGCCATCGTTTTGTGTAGCTCATCGAGCCACCTAGAGATATTGTCGAATGTCTGGTGCCAACTGGTGTCATACCCGAAAAGCATTCCCACAGCTCCTCTGTAATATGCCGAGGTCACGGCCCTGAAGCGCATCTGGCCGGCCGTGTCCCAGATCTGTGCTTTGATCGCTTTACCATCGATTACCAGGGGCTGTGTAATTTTCAAAGTCGCTAAACCAGCAAACAGAGGCGGCAATGAATACAGCCGAAGCCCCTCATTTCCGATGTTGTTTCTCACTTCCAGATCCGTGGCAGAGGGCTTCCAAACGACAACTCCAGTGACCATGGCGACGACTTCTCTGCGTCTGGTGTGGAAATCATAACTTTAATAATATTGACTTACAATTAGTTTTTTAATTATATATAGATGTAATATTAACCCCTTTGATTAAATGTGAATAAAGACTAACTTACCATTAATTAACTAAATTTTTAATTATATAATTTTAATATAATACTAAATATTGAATTATATAGCTCTTGTATAAGTTTAATGTCAACCCTTTTAATTTTAAGTAATTCGTTACCTTATAATTATATAGGTATTAAATTAGCTTCCATTAACTATTTAGTATATGTCAATTTAATTATGCCCCTTTTATTTATTTAAGTAAACTAACTACCTTTAGTTACAATTAGTATTTTATGTAATTTTATTATTACTTCTATATATATATATATATGATATATATTTATAATATATAATTTTAATATATTTAGTTAAATTTGAATAAATACATTATCTAGTTTATATTTGATTTTAAACTAACTTACTAAAGATTTATTTATTTTACTTAAATATAGGTCATTCAATAACTAATTGTTTCTCATTAATTAATTTAGATTTTAAAGTGATAATAAGCATTTAACTTAATTATTAACTTTTTAACAATTATATTATGTTGTCCATATACCTTGGTCTAGTGCGGTTAGCTGTTTCCTAGTCAAATATAGTCGTTAGCCATTCTAGTTGACTAGTTAAATATAGTCGTTGCCTGGTCAAATATAGTTGTTGGATGTTCTGCTCTGCCTATTTAACATGCAGTTGGATCTGAATTTTCAACTTGTCCTCATGATAAACCACACTCGTTGGTTCAAAAATCGTTCGCAAATACATTCAAATGTGATTTAGGCCTAATAATCTTCTCAAAACTAATTATAAACAATTATTCACTAACATTTATAATTCCATTGACTCTTTGTATATAATTTTTTTTATAAAACAAAAACTAATCTATATTATATATATTAGATATGCAAGTCTTCATTGTTGTCCATTACATTACAATGCGCATTCAATACATTCTCCCTCTCAGAGTGGGTGCAATTATTCTATATATTATATATGCAAGTCTTCATCCTTGTCCATTACATTAGAATGCACAGTCAATACATTCTTCCTGTCATAGTGTGTCATGCCCCTACACTGGCGGTAATCTTCCAACCCCACTATAGCGAGGTGCAGCACCACTAACCACTTTGTTTTCACCAATACTTATGACCGTGGACTACGCCTAACATTAATACTTAGTTTTTTTTTTGTTACCAGGTATTAGTTTATCCTTTATACATGATGAAAACCATAAACATTCATCAAAACAACATTAACACATGTAAATGCACAATGATATAAAGGGAGGGGAAACTCCCTGCAATATGAGTCTACTTGTATATCAATATATATAATCTTCAATTTTTACAACATAAACTAAATCTTGGAGGAAACCCCAAATTTACACTTAGCCAAATTTCAAACTTCGGCAAACTTGGTTGCCTAGCTCATTCACCTATCTGAACGGTCACCACACGTTCTTCCCAACTCTTCGTTCACCCCTGAACGCATTCGTTCAGCTCGTCGTGCTATTTGCCCAACTTGGGTGCCCACCAGTGTCACTGTGCATGCCTACCCGGCACGTCCACACATAGGTCGCCTTTGTTCACAACCCGTTGCACTTCCTCACCTGGCTCCCCCTTCATTTGTTTAGCAAATGCCCTCACTATGCTACGCTACCTAACATTATCGTTTAGCCCAACCGTGACTTTGTTTGGCAGGCGCACACACACCCGTGTCACCGCTCACTCGAACTCCTATTCACGATTTTGACCTCCGTTCATTCGGTGGGCTGCACGTAGTACCAACTATAAAACTCTCGTTCATGACCTTCTGTTCATCCACCCTTCATTCGGCTCACCATGTCATCTTCCCAACTCAGGCGCCCATCGTTCATGTCGATGTCGCCCAACCTGGGTGCGTGCTGCATGATCGTGTCACCGATGCCCTACTCGAGTGTGCTCTGTATGGCCAAGTCAACCACACCCTACCTGGGCACACTCTGCACGAATGGCATCTCCATCTGAACTTCGACACCTGCAGCTCACCCTCACACTTCTTCGCTCTTCACTTGGCTTCCCAAGAGATCTGCATCCAAGTTGTTTGTTCTCCACTAATTCCACGTGCTCGCGATATATACAAGTTGTCCTATGTTTCATATGTTTGACCAACCCATCAACATTTTGTTTGAATGATCGTCAACCCATTCTAAAACATGGATGAATGCCCACCCCCTCGTTGGTCTACCCGTTGACTCCTCCATCCATTGGGGCACCTGGGACGACCCTTGCGGATATATATTCCCACGTCCATTACTCATTGCATTTTACTTCTTCTAACTCGCATGACTCCACCATGGCCACAGCTCACTCGACTACACCACAGGCCACCCTGCAGCTCGCGGCCCTCACATTCTCCCCCACTTGAAATCATTGTCATCCTCGACAATATCCCATCTCAGTAACCATCTATCACCAAGATATCCATACCAAGGCATATACTCCACCGGTATGTCATACATTAGGAAATGATCTCAATCCATTATCATCAACCACCTCGTCGCAATCTCCACATGTTGCTTCCATCGTGGAAGTTTGTCCCCTCCATCTCAAGCTACATGCCCACTGCAACATATTGTGTAAACCTCATCATGCGTCATCATCATGTGAACTGCTGCCATGATACTCCAACACAATGCTAACGCATCTTTGCACACTGCTGAAGCCCCATAATCTGAGCTAGTTGGGTAGCTAATCCAACTGTCACACTCAAACCATGAGAATGGACATCCTCATGCCATCATCAGCTGTTTCTCAAAACATTCTATCACATCACCAAATCGATCAAGAATCTATCTCCATATAAGTGTAATCCATGCTCAGGTCCATGAAGTAAACTCCATCTCGTGTGCGACATGTTTTCCATGATGTTTGGTGTCAATGTGCTGCATGAAATCAGCCGCATCTATCCCAACTTCAACATCCATCCATGCGCTGGCCATAATCATAGATTAATTAGCTCTCATGTGTCAAAAGTGGTTAAGTCTCAGCTCAACCCATTCCCAAGTGTTGCCACCGAGGCATTATCATCACTGGAACTCCATCACTCCAAAGTGTCTCATATCGATCCTCCACACCAAGTCACTCTTTCAAGCATGCCCATACATGCACTTGAAAGTATGCACCCCATCCTGCATAAAAGTCTCTAATCTTAGCTCCTCATTACATCAGATCCTTTGAGTCCACCATATATGAAGTCCTCAAAAGTCACAACCTCATGTCATCATGAGCTCCATGAGTCATCTCTAACCAACATCCAACAAGCATACAAGTCTCAGCCCAAAGGTCTCTGCAAGATGCCTTAGCTCTCCATGTAGTAGGAATGCTCCATAGTCTACTCACAACTCCAACCAGTCCATGGCCTTTTTGTACAAGGGCGCACAACCTCTGCATCGACTCACAAGTAAACAATCTCCATGTCACACCAGGAAATTTAGTTGCATAACATCCCTGCCTTAGCACTTCTCATTGGATGCCCCTAAGTGACACCTCTACAAGTGCTCCTGCACAATGTCCTTGCATAAGACTGCCATGCTTCATGTCTCCAACCTGATGTCCATGACTAAGTTCCCCATGTTGTCCAACCAAGCAGACCCATCACAACAATCGATCATCATCCAAGTCTGCAAATCAGTCTAGTGAACTTGGTCACCCAACCATAGCATCATCACATGAGTCTCTCCACCATCTCTCCCCCACTAAAGGTTACACCAAGACTTGCTCTTGGTCTCGGCCATGAGAAGTCAACCCAAGTATCATCATACTCAAGTGTGTGCCCTCCTCCAACCTGTCCATGAGTCATGCTGGGCACTTAGCCAATTCTACATGTGGCTAAAGCATGACCCATTCCTCTGCAATGATCATCATGTTCCTCCCTTGTCACGGGCCTTTGTACCTTTTGCCACAAGGTCACAAACAACCCCAACAAGTCCTACAATAGTCAATGGTCCTTGCTTCTCCATACATGGTCTCATCATAGACATCCATGGTAAGATGCTCCCTTGCATCAGCAAATTGAGTTTGCCCTTCCCTGCATACAGTTCATCTACCAAATGCTCAAGTGAAACAAAAGTATCAATAGTACTTACATCGTCATCATGAGGCTCCTCCATGTAAGTATCCTCATCCATCCATGTCTGCAAACTATAGGATCCTGGCCCAACTTGATCAATCTCAAGTTCATCCTCCATCGTTGTCATATCTGCAACATCCTCATATTGGTCCTTGAGTTCTTCAAGTTCTTCTTCAATCTTTGAACAACCTTCCTGAATCATCATATTCTCGGCCTTCATCGAAGTCCATTTAGACCTCCATCTACTTATTTGTCCCAATACCTTGTATTGGAAGCTTCTCCTACATTATGGCTAGATTCACTTGCCATAGGTCCTTCCACCATCTCTGCCATTCACTTTCCTACAACCTGAATCACCCTTCAAACTTTTTCCACATTCACCAGGTTTTCCCTGCAAAACTGAACCAGCTCCTGATTCCACCTGTTGGTGAGATCAGCTTCCTTCACTTGCACTTCACCTGAATCAGCTCTGATACCACTTATCACACCCCTAAACTGGCAATAATCTTCCAACCGCACTATAGCGAGATGTGACACCACCGACCACTTTCTTTTCACCAATACTTATGACCATGGAATATGCCTAACATTCGTACTTAGTTTATTTTTTTGTTACCAAGTATCAGTTTATCCTTTATACATGATGAAACCCATAAACATTCATCAAAACAACACTAACACATGTAAATGCACAACCGTATAAAGGGAGAGGAAACTCCCTGCAATATGAGTCTGCCTGTATATCAATATATATAATCTTTAATTTTTACAACATAAGCTAAATCTTGGAGGAAACCCCAAATTTACACTTAGCCAAATTTCCAACTTTGGCAAACTTGGTTGCCCTGCTCATCGGCCTACCTGAATAGTCACCACACATTCTTCCCAACTCTTCATTCACCCATGAATGGGTTCGTTCAGCTCATCGTGCTGTTTGACCAACTTGGGCGCCCACTCGTGTCACTGTGCATGCCTATCTGACACGTCCAGACATCGGTCACCTTCATTCACAATTCGTCTCACTTCCTCACCTGACTCGCCCATCGTTTGTTCAACAAACACCCTCACTATGCTACCGTGCCTAACATTATCGTTTAGCCCAACCGTGCCTTTATTCGGCGGGCGCACACACACTCGTGTCGCCTCTCACCTAAAATCTCATTCACAATTTCGACCTCCTTTCATTTGGTGGGCCGCACATAGTACCACCTACAAAACTCCCGTTCATGACCTCTGGTTCATCCACCCTTCATTCGGCTCATGGTGTCACCTGCCCAACAAGGGCACTCGCCCTCCGTGTCCGTGTCACCCAACTTGGGTATGCGTTCCACGATCACCTCATCAAACACCCTACTCAGGCATGCTTTGCACGACTGGGTCACTTACGCCCTACCCAGATGCACTCTGCATGACCGATGCCTCCATCTTGTTCGGTTGTGTTATATTATTTCCACGACTAGCCCACGTAGTTAACCAAGGGGTTAGAGGCAAGGTAGAGCCCCCTTTGGTTGTGCTGATTGTGTAGCAGGGGGGGGTCACTGGGGGTTTGAGGTGTACCCGTAACCCCACTTTATCGGGTCTGGGGCAGCACCCTAGAAATTTTGGTTTTTGACCCTATGTTAGGTTGGGCGGACCCACATATGGTTTTGTGCATG
>APFE031342332.1:15508-29769 GCA_000404065.3 Pinus taeda | reverse complement strand
ATTGGCAGCAAATGGGTGTTCAAGAAAAAGACAAATGCAGAAGGGAAGGTGGAGAAATACAAAGCTCGGTGGTAGCAAAAGGTTATTCCCAGGTGTCGGGAATTGATTTTGGTGATATTTTTTCTCCTGTTGCCAAGGTAACTTCTATTAGATTACTTTTATCTGTTGCTGCTGCCTTTGATTTTGAGGTAGAACAGATGGATGTGAAGACAACATTTCTTCACGGGGATTTGGAAGAGGAAATCTACATGAAGCAACCTGAAGGCTTTGCGGTGAACGGTAAGAAAGAACTGGTATGCAAGTTAAAGAAGTCTCTGTATGGGTAAATCAGTCACCAAGGATGTGGTATCGGAAATTTGATATATTTATACGGGGACTTGGCTTCACCAGAAGTGAAGCAGATCACTGTGTGTTTTTTAATTAATTGGTGGCTATGTTATTTGTTTGGTCTTATATGTGGATGATATGTTGCTAGTTGGAAATGACAAAGAAATTATCCAGGATTTGAAGACCCAATTGTCCTCCAAATTTGACATGAAATATCTAGGTGCTACAAACTATATTTTGGGCATGGAAATTAAAAGAGATCGGGCAAAGAGGAAGCTCTGGTTAAACTGGAGGAAGTATGACGAGACAATACTGCAGAGGAAGTATTTCGAGATAATACTGTGAGGTTATATGCTAAACAATGTCCCAAGACAGAAGAAGAGGAAGAGGACATGTCAAGTGTTCCATATGCAAGTGCAGTTGGTAGCTTGATGTATGCAATGGTCTGTACTAGACTAGACATTACACATGCAGTGGGGGTATTGAGCAGGTTTATGTGAAAACTAGGGAAAGAGCACTAGACAACAATGAAGTGGGTTTTCAGGTATTTGCGTGGAACCAGTGATTATGGTTTGTTCTACCAAGGAAGATTAAGATTGGATAGAATGTTGGATATTCGTGGTTTTGTTGATGTAGACTGGGCTGGAGATCTGGATCAGAGAAGATCTACAAGTGGGTATGTGTTTAACCTATTTGTAGGTGCAATCAGTTGGATGAGTAAGAAACAATCTGTAGCGGCACTATCAACTATAGAGGCAGAATACATGGTAGCCACTCATGCAAGCAAGGAAGTAGTTTGGTTGCAGAGATTGTGTTCAAGTATGGGGTTAGTACAGGGAGCTATAAGGATAGATTGTGATAGCCAAAGTGCAATTTTATTGGCAAAGAACCCCGCATATCATTCAAAGGCAAAGCACATTGATATTCCGTATCACTTTGTAAGGGATATGATAGAAGACAAAAAGGTGTTGCTGGTACAAGTGGACACTTTGAAGAATACTGCAGATGCATTGAAGAAATTTGTGAGCTCTGAGAAGTTCTCTTGGTGTAAAGAGACAATGGGCATTTTAGGACTAGAAAAATGACTAAGCTCTCTTGTGGCCCCCTGTGTAAAGAAAACAACAAGTGGGAGAATGTTGGGCTATGTTATATTCTTTCCACGACTAGCCGACGTAGTTAACCGGGGGGTTAGAAGGGGGGATAAAGCCCCCCTTCATTGCTTCGATTATGTAGTGGGGAGGGGAGGGCGAGGGGGTCACAGGGGGTTTGAGGTGTTCCCGTAACCCCACTTTATGGGGTCTAGGGTAGCACCCCGGAAAATTTTGGTTTTGGACCCTATGTTATGTTGGGCAGACCCACCTATGGTTTTGTGCATGATTTTCACACATGTTTTTTGGACGCGATGGTTTTCGGTCTGTGGTATTGGAAGATTCAGCATGTATAAATATGTATTACAACATTGAAAGGAACATATTGAAAAATCAATCTAGTAGTCCCGGTTTTGGGATCTAGGGGAAATCTCTGTGTATGTGTGTTTTATGTGTTATGCTCTCGCATTGTTTATTTTCTGTGTTTTAGAATTCGTACGTAGGTAATTTCTGTATGGGGTTAAAACCTACACATCTAAACTTCGACATCTATAGCTCACCCTCGCACTTCTTCACTCTTCACTTGGCTTCCCTAGAGATTTGTGTCCAAGTTTCTTATTGTCCACCAACTCCACGCGCTGGCAATATATACAAGTTGTCCCATATTCCACCTGTCTGGCTGACCCATCAAGATATCGTTTGAACCACTGTCATCCCATCCTAAAACATGGATGAACAACCACCCACTCGTTGGTCTACTTTTTGGCCCGCCCATCCATTGGGGTGCTTGGGACCACCATTACAGATATATATTCCCACGTCCATTACTCATCACACTTCTTCTAACATGCGTGACTCGACTATGGCCACAACTCGCCCAACCACACCGCAAGCCGCCCTACAGCTTGTGGCCCTCACTAAGTGGGTGCAATGGAGGTAGGCTCTTATATGAATTTGTGTGAAACATCTAGTTCTATTACCATCCAATCTATTCATCAGAAAAATGAAATATTAGACTCTAAATTTTGTGGTATGCCAACATCATTTGGATCTTCAAGGTGCTTACATTTGGTAAGTTATGTATCGAAATCTCTGTGTGGAAGAATCAATATCTTGAAAGTGATTGCCAGTGATGAAGGAGTGCCCCCTATCAATGGCTCTAAACAACAAATTAATGACATAACCAATAGTAAGAATGGTATGTGTGAGCTTGGTAGAAGATGTATTCATGTTAGGGAGGATTGTGCAAGGGAATTCGGTTTGTAGGCAACATTTTGTTATCAGATCCTACGAGGTGGGAATAGAAATGAATGAATCGGCTGAGACTCTTATGAATCATCTTCAGGTGCATAGATCTATTTCAGTATTGCTAAATCATCATATTATGAATATACGAGTGTTGATATTTTCCAATGAACTGTTTTTCACTCAATGTTTAGTTATAAATTTATATAACCATTTACCTGTTTTTCAAATGAAATTTCAAATTTTTTGGTTAAATTATCATATCCATAGGTTAGTTTGATATTTTCTAATAAATTATATTTCATTTCATAGTGTAAATTATCTAAATTTTTGTTAAATGAAATTTGGATTATCCAAATTCAATCAAAATATTTACTATCAAATTTATATATCTAAATTTTGAGATGATAAAAGTAGTATTTTATCTAGATTTGTACAAAGTTTTTGTCAACCAAGAAGGATGCTTTTCTAGGTTGCAACCAAAGTGTTGAAGGCCTTGACCAATAGATTTGAGGCACTCTCCATAGGTAAACTATCCATTGGCCTCCTGGGATGGAAAAGAGTTTGGTTCTGGTTCACAGAGCACGACCAAGGGTTTTGTGGCTAGTCTTGGCATGAATCCTTAGAAAATCAAGTCACAGTTCACAGTATTTGACGATAATGACTAGCACGAGAAACCCTGTAGATGGTTTATGTCCATTGGGTATTTGAGGATGGAATATTTACAATGAATTAGTAGATAGAGATTTTGTTAACAAATATTAAATACCATGTACTAAATAAATATTAAATATCATGCATTAAATTTAGATTAATGATTGGTTCATAGTTTTTAAATTTTGTTTATTGAATGTGTACAATTATATTTAATTAACAAAATAAAAAGATAATAAAAATAAAATTATACTTAATTAACAAATGATAATTTCCTAATGATTAACTTAGTGTATAGTATTTAATATTTGTTGGGAATAATTCTTAAGCTTGTTATGTAAATTGCTTACAAATTAGTCACATTTTGTATTCTTTGTGAAAAATTAGAGTAGAAAATTATTAGGTGGTCAGTGCTCGAAATTAGTTTTCAGAAGATTAGTAGTGTCAATGGAGTTGTTTTAGATTAGAAATTTGATTGATAATCATATTAGTAATAAGTTTAATATGATGATGATGATGATAGTGGTTAGCATCCACTGAGACCAAATTGGTCTATTGGACCTATAATTTTCTAAGTTTTTAATTGTTTGTCTCCTCGTCTTTCCTGGCAAGATTGGTGCTGTAGCTTTCTTTTCTTCTCTACAGTCTTCCAGCTTCCTTTATCTTGCATCTCCTTCATCTCTTTTGGTTCTTGGGACATTGGTGTCTTAGCGTTGTGATCTATTGTGTTCATCCTTTTGAAGATAGTTGGAGAAGAAGTATGGTCTAGGAAATATGATTTGTTGTTAAATGAAGATTTTTTTGTGCGGTATTCGAATCCTCATAACTGTTGATGCTTGAGGGGTTGTCGAGTTCACTTTTTTGTTGTTGGGTGGGGCTTTCTCCCTGCTTGTCTTGAGCATTATTTCTTTCTTGCCCATTTCTTGTGATTCAGAGTTTTCTCTAGAGTATTCTTCTTTGATGACAGTGTAGTGTTCTTTTTGTGTTCCTTCCCACCATGTAGATTTGTGGTGGTTTTTTCTAGCAGAATTTTTCTAGGAGGCTTTTAGGAAATTTTTGGCTAGATGTCCTGTCTCAAAGAAGGATTGACATCGGAAGAGGACACTTTCATAATTGAGTTTCTAGTTCCACACATAGTCTTTACTTGTTAGGTTTATTTCAGCTGGAAATCCGGCGCTGAAGTCCATTTCCACACAGATGCGTGCATAGGTGGTTCTGGCATATTCCTCTATTTCTGGGTACCCGCAGTAAAATTTCCCAATTGCATTTCCAATGGATTTTAGTGAGGAGAGACTCCAGAGATGCAAGGGTACACTTGGAAATCTCACCCAAACGTGTGCTGGGGTTATGAATGTTGTTGAGGGATCAAATGATGGGTTCCATGGCTTCACGAATAGGCCTGATTTTTCCCAAAATCAAGGGCTGGAATCTAGAATATAATGTCTACTTTCAAGATTTTCAAAATCTATTATAAAGAAACCCCTAGCACAGGGGTAGATATTAATTTCATCAGAAATGATAGGCTTCCATACCTCCAAGATCCAATTGTGGAGAGCTGTCAGCCATGGCTAAAACCATTGAACTGAAAAATTAGGGCACTTTCAGAAAACTTCAAAGCCTCATCGAGTGAGGCCTGGACCACCTAGATAGTGGGAGTTGGGGCTTCATTGACGATATGGGTAGAAGTTTGTCCTACAGAAGCGGATGGAACTGAGCTAGCAACTAGTTTCACGAAGTTGGGAGCCATATTTTCCATAGAACCCAGCAACAGAGAAATAAGGTAGAAGATTAGAACTAAATCTAGTTGCAGAAGACTGAACAAAATATTAGATTTTGAACCCAGGTGTAGAGAAATAAGGCAGGAGATTAGATCTAGATGTAGCCATAGAAGATTAGAATTGGAATATGAGATTTACAACATGTCTCGCACAGTAAGTGTATTTTATTTGTTCATAGTTTTTTTATATGTGTTTTCTTCATAATTATGTTGGCTTATCAGCTGGGTTACAAAAGCCATTTCATATTCTACAAGTGGTATTAGAGCAGTAAAATTGTTTTGAGTTAAAATTTTATTGTTGGAATTTCGCCAAAGTTAACCATGTCGAATTCTAACCAAATTCCCATTCCAAAATTTGATAGGAATGATTATGATTATTAGTGCATTAAGATTCTAACCTTTTTTATTGGAAAGGATTATGGGAAATTTTTGAATTAGGTTATAAGGAGCCAGCTGATTGGAATCCTCTTCCAACCAATGAAAGAGAAGTGAGAAAGGAAGCAATGAAGAAGAATGCTCAAGCTTTTTTTCACTTTCAAATAGCTATTGATAAGAACTTATTTCCAAGAATACGAGGAGAAAAAACTGCCAAAGATGCCTAAGATACTCTACAATAATCTTACCAAGGTAGTGATCAATTTAAGGTGGTCAACCTTCAGACGTTGAAGTGAGAGTTTGAGAATTTGAAGATGCAAGAAGCTGAAAGTGTTAGTGACTACTGTGTGAGAGTCAAAGACGTGGTCAATAAAATTGATACACTTGGAGAAACTATAATTAATGAAGTTTTAATTAAAAATGTATTGATATCTTTAACACAGATGGAATCAGGTTTCCATAATCATGGAAGAAAGTAAGAATTTGACAAAACTATAGTTTGATCAATTGGTTGGATCTTTGATGTCTCATGAAGAAATATTGAATGAGACTTTTGCAGGTGTAGAGAAATATTTTTCCTCTAAATTACAAATTACAAAGAATGAGGATGCAAGAAGCAGTAGTGCTAAAAGAAATCAAGGTCAAGGTAAATGGAAAAGCCAAAATTACTTAAGAAGTAGAGGAAGAAGTGGCTCAAGAGGAATAGGTAGAGGTAGATTTGATAAGAGAAATGTTCAATGTTACGATTCTAATAGGTCTGGCCACTTTGAAAGATAAAGCATATTGAAAGAAGGTAAAAATGCTAACTGTGCTCAAGAAAGTGGCAAGTATCCTCTAGATCACTTATTTTTATCTTATGCCAAAGGTGAAAATACTATTAAAGATGTTTAGTACCTAGATTCTAGATGCTCTAACCATATGATAGGGAATGAGAAGTTGTTTTCAGCAAAGGATGGAAGTTTCAAATCCAAAATCCAACTTGGTGATGATAAATCATTGGAGGTTGCTACCTAAGTAGCTATGGAGGTCCAAACAAATGAAGGTTTAAAGAGTATTCATGACATTTATTATACTCCACAATTGAAGCATAATTAGTTGAGTGTTGGGCAGGTATGTGAGAAAAATTATAAAGTAGTCTTTAAAAATAAGACATGTACTATCTCTGATAAGAATAAGGGAAATATGGTGATCACTGTTGTGCCTATGACAAGAAATAGGATGTTTCCCTTGAGGTTTGATGAACATAGCAATAATATTGCAAATATGGCTTATGAAGATTCAAGTTGGTTATGACATCTCAAGTATGGGCATTTAAATTTTAAGTTTTTGGAGTTTCTAAACTCACATGCATTAGTTTCTCATTTTCCCAAGGTAAAAGAGCATCAGGAGGTTTGTGAAGGATGTGCTAAAGGAAAACATGCAAGGGAAAGGTTTCCAAAGGGCACTGCATGGAGGGTTCATCACCAACTTCAGTTTTTTCATTCAGACATATGTGGTCCTATGCAGACTAAGAGTTTGGGTAATTCATCATATTTCATCACTTTTATTGATGATTACTCACGAAATTGTTGGGTATATTTTTTCAAGGTGAAAATTGAAGCCCTGGATACATTCAAGAAGTTAAAATCCCTTGTAGAAAATGAGAAAGGGTGCAAGATCGAATGTTTGTGTGCTGACCTTGGAGGATAATTCTACTCAAAAGCTTTCAAGAGTTATTGTGATATGAATGGCATTAGGAGGCAACATACTACAACATACACACCCTAACAGAATGGCATATCTAAAAGGAAGAATCGTATTGTTGTTGAAATGGCAAGATGCATGTTGCAAACTAAGGTATTGAGCAATTCTCATTGGGGATATGCAGTAGCTACAATAGTGTACATCCTCAACCATAGCCCCAACAGTGCACTCGAAAATATGACTCTTTATGAAGCTTGGTATGGGAAAAGGTTGAATGTTAATCATGTCAAAGTTTTTGGTTGTTTGGCTTATGTGCATGTACCTGATCTGAATAGAAAAGGGTTAGATGCAAAGAGTGAGTTATGTATTTTTATTTGGTATAGTGAGTCAAGCAAGGCTTATAAACTGTATAATCCTCAAACTAACAATATTTTTGTCTCAAGAGATGTAATTTTTTGTGAAGGGGGAGTTTATGGTCATAAAAAATGCCATGTTGAGAAGACAAAATCTATTTTGAATGATGATATAATTTTTGATAGTGATCAATGAGTAGCTAGCTAATGTTTCTGTAACTAGTGGCTTAACTCAACCAAGCCCATCATCAATTTCCTCAATATCAAGTTCATGTCCAACTTCTTCTCCAAGTTCTATAAGGAATGTAAGAATATTGAGTGATATTTATTAGGCGAGTGCAAATCAAGCACATGAAGAAAGCCCAATATGTGAGACAGTCAATTTTTCCTTATTAGCCAAGGCTGCTTTTGAACCATCATGTTTTGAAGATGCATGTACTAATGAGGTTTGGATGAAATCGATGCAAGAAAAGATGGATTCCATTCAAAGGAATGACACTTGGATGTTGACAGAGCTTCCACATGACAAGAAAAAGATTAGCACCAAATGGGTCTATAAGACTAAATCTATCAGTGATGGGAGTGTTGAAAGACACACAACAAGATTAGTTGCTAAATGATTCACACAAAGTATGGAATTGATTATGAAGAGACATTTGTACCAGTAGCAAGGCATGAGATCATTAGAATGTCGATTTCATTAGAAGCTTAGAAAAAGTGGAGCATACATCATATGAACATGAAAAGTACCTTCTTGAATGGGTACTTAGAAGAGGAAGTATATGTGGAGAACCCATAAGGTTTTGAAGTGGAAGGAAAGGAGAATAATGTATACAAGTTGAAGAAGGATTTGTATGGTCTCAAGCAAGCACCAAGAGCATGGTATGCTAATATTGATGGATACTCTTAGGAAAATGGCTTCCAGAGAAGTAAGAATGATCCTACCCTTTACTACAAAAAAGAAGGTATTGATGTTCTAATCATAAGTGTGTATGTTGATGACCTATTGTATATGGGTAGTATTTCTAAGATGAATGATAAATTCAACGTTTCTTTGATGAATGAATTTGAGATGAAAGATCTAGGCATCATGAAAGATTTTCTAGGAATGGAGGTTTATCAAAGTAAGGATGAGATTTTCATTTGTCGGAAAAAGTATGCACATGATATGATAAATAAATTTCATATGCTTGATTGTAATCCATCCCCTACTCTAGTTTCTCATAGAGATGTGTTATGTAGAGATGATGGTGCTGATTTAGTTGATGAGAAAACTTACATAAGTGTTGTGGGGAGCTTGATATTTATAACCCACACAAGGCCTGATATTACATATTCAATTTCACTTGTTTCAAGGTATATGAAAAATCCATCTGAAATACATACGAAGGAAGCCAAGAGGACTTTAAGGTATGTGAAAGGCACTCTAAAGCTTGGCATTCATTACTACTCTTCTAAAAATTTCAATCTTGTTGGATTTAGTGATTCAGATTGGGGAGGTAGTATTGATGACTGTAAGTCCACAACTACAAATTGTTTCTCTTTTGGTTCTGGTTTGATTACATGGAGCTCAAAAAAATGAAGCATTGTTTTTCTCTCATCCACAAAAGCAGAAATTACCTCATCAGGTACACAAGGTCTTTGGCTCATAAAAACTTTGGAAGAAATTGGAGAAAAACAAATTCAGCCTGAAATGATTTATTGTGATAATGTAAGTGCCATCAAATTATCAAAGAATCTGGTTCATCATAGCACGACAAAGAATTTTGACATGAAATATCACTTCATTCGAGATTTGGTACAAATAAGGATATTGAATTGAAGAATATAAATACTGAGGATCAACTAGCAGATATCTTCACCAAAGTAGTTGCAAAAGCTCAGTTTTTGGCACTACGAGATAAGATAGTAAATCCTCATTAATCATTAATGGGGAGTGTTAGGAATAATGCTTAATATTGCTATGTAAATTGCTCACAAATTAGTCAACAGATTTTGTGTTCTTTATGAAAAATTAGGTCATAAACTTATTAGGGTGGTTAGTGCTGGAAAATAGCTTTCAGAATATTGGTAGTGTGAGTAGAGTTGTTTCAGATTTGACAGTTGATTGATAATCATGTTAGTAATAAGTTTCATATATAACAATACAGTTAATGATTTAATGGAATATGATATTTACAGTAGCTTTGAGCTCACACATTGAGTCTCTTTTATTTGTTCATTGTTTTTTATATGTTTTTTCTTCATAATTATGTTGGCTTATCAGCTGGGTTAAAAAGGCCATTTCATATTCTACAATATTTAATATTTACTCAAACTTACCATGTTAAACTTGACACTAATTTTTAAAGGACACTCATTTATCATCTATGTGATTTAAATCCCTATGGCTGCGAATGCAGGTTCTTAATATCTACATTGTTTAAAAAAAAACAAAAAAATCTAGAGTGCAATTTTGAGATTTAATTATATCATTTCTTTGTTGTATGCTTATTTGTAACTAGGGTTGTTTGGGTTACTTGGTGATAAAGTTAATTAGTTATTTTGTATCTTATGGCATTATCCATGTAATTTATTTAATCCATATAATATTATTGTTATATATTTATCATGTATCTATCTCTCAAATTTTTGTAACCACTAGTATCGAGGTTAACACATGATTTGATTTGAACTATATGAGAGAGGCATGCTAGTGTGGAAATACGATGAAGGCTAACATGGCTTCACAAGTGGATTCCTTATTTTTGGGCATCGTTGGGAATGGAAATTTTGTTGTATGATAGAGGGGTATTCTTGTGTCTACTTTCATGGGAAGAAAGATGTATAGGATATGATAATGATTAAAGTGGTTTTGTTTGGGAGAATGGGGTGCAAGAGCACATGATAATGGTAAGAATGTAAGTCAAGAAGAAGAGTTCTCATTTCATACTTGTTTTTATTGGGTTTCATAGCATTGCTAAGAAGGCCATGGCCTTTATGGATGAGGATGTGAAAAGATGGATGGATGGATGGATTAGTTTTAAAATTAGATTTGAGAATTGATCCAATGAAAAATCACATGAATTGGAAAGTGAAAATCATATTTAAAGGTCAGGTCAAGGTGAGAAAAATACATTGTTTGTGGTATGCTTTATATTGTGAATCATAAATTTTTAGTGGCGAGTTGAGTGACCAGTGGAAGAGAGATATACTAAGAGAGGACTCAATGGTGTTGAGAACTAGTGACAGAGATAATATGTTATGGAGAGCTCTAATAGTCCATGATCTGCCTAAAGTTTTTTGGTTCAAGATGTAAATCCTAACCATAGGTAGATTGTATTCCCCAAGGGTTTTTGTAAGACTTTTTGTTTAGGCATACATGTGTAAGTTGTGGAATGAACCTCCTAAATATGTACAAGAGTGACATGTTTATTCTTAAGCTATCTTGAGTTTGGTTTATTGGAAGACCTTTCATTCAAGCATAGATGTTAGCATGCATTGATGCATGAATTTATGTATAATCAAGTTGTGTAATTTATCACTTAAATAGGTACAAGGGTGGAATGTGTACTTGTATGCCATCCTAAGTTGGGAAATGTGAAATTTCAAGATGTGAGATGGTTGATGAACCATGTATGACAAAAAATATCCTTAAAAACTAGTGGACACAAGGGTTGATTATCTATGTATTTCAATATATGTGACTTTTTTATATGGACTTCAAAAAAGTTACTTGGACCATTATAATATTCCCCAACAAGTTCAACAAAGAGATTGTTAGGGTTATTCAAGTAAACTTGACTTGGTCACAAAGTCAATTCACCATTGGCGGTTTATGGGTGGGTAGTTTTGGTAACCCATAGTTTTGTCCACGGTATTCTAATGAAATGTAGCCTATTTAAAATCATGATCATTCTATTATTAATAGCCATTGGGCACAAAATAGTGGATCTATAATGTGGAGCTAGTTTTTCCCTAGAGTTTCCAAGTTAAGATATGTCCATGTATTATTATTGTTTTTTGTTTATTGTGTATTTATCTCCATCTAATAACACGTGGAAGGATTTGTGTCTCTTTGGTTTGTTTTAACGTATCCTTTGTTCATTTTGTGCAAGTTAAGGTTTGTGACTTTAGTGTTTGGCTCTTGCAAGCTTGTTGGATTGATTAGTTGGTTGTGTATGAATTATGAGACCAAGGATTTAATTTCTTTGAATCTATATTGGGGGACTCATTGGTATTATTCTTTGCTAAATTATTGTATTTTGGAGGCTATTTAGACTATTTTTGCTATGAAGTTTCAATTTTTTGTATTGTTAGAGAGGTTGAGAAAAGCATTTCATTCTCTTTCTAATAGTTGGTGGCATGCTATACTTAGCCAAATAAATTTTGACATGAAACTTTTATCTTTTAACATATAACAAATTCATCAAATTAACCTTTAAATAAAAATTAATACTTTATTAGAAGAGGCTTAAGGTATAACAACTTGGCCAACTAAACTTTGACATGATACTTTTATCTTTTAACATATAACAAATTCGTCCAATTAACCTTTAAATAAAGAATAATACTTTATTATAAGGGGCTTAACATAGAAAAACTTGGCCCACAAAAATTTGACATGATACTTTTATAGTTAAACATATAAAAAAATCATCCAATTAACCTTTAAATAAATAATAATACTTTATTATAGGGATATAACACAATAATGGTGCGTTGCAGTGACTCATTTATCTTTCTCATTGTATGCAAGAAAGTGCTCTAAGCCATGATGTTCATGTTACTGGACTTAATGGGGGTAGATTTGGCAATACCCACGAGATGAATGATCTCAATCTCATTTGGGTGATTACTTGCATGCAAGTTCATGTTCAACGTTATCCTTCTTGGTATTCAGTTCCACTCTCTTGTGTGTGTCTGTATCAAATAGTATAAAATTAATGCCCCCTTGGCACTTTCTATTTGATTTTAGTCATGATCTTTGATCCTAATAATTTGAAGACTCTTTACGGGGGCGATTGTGATGTCCGCTAAAGAGGTAAATATTTTTTTACCGCATTTTAAACAAACTAAAACTGATTTAAGTTTATATAATTAGTCATTTTGATTTAATTGTATAAAAAGTGGAATGCAAGAATTTTGGTAGTAATTATTTGATTTAACTAAATGAGAAGGTATTTATCAAAAGTGTGACAGTTGTATTTCTCAAAAATAGTTAGGTTGGGCAGTTACCCAACACTAACTACTCCTATGGGAGATTTATTCCAGGGGATCAAGAGGATGAGGGCATCTGAGATCTGGGAGGAAGGAGTGAATTGAGAAGCACTTAAGGAAAGAAAAATAATTGTGTTGGAAGGATAGACAATGATGAAGTAGTTAAGTTCGTTCATTACGAGATAACTACTACTGTTCAAGACAAAAGTTCTTGAAGAGAAACCTAGGAAAAGGTAGCTCAGGGGGAGACAAAGGGTGTCACAGTGCGAGTGACATGGTTGGGAGGCAAGACAAGATTAAAATGTCTGTATTTAGTCTAGCTAGCTAGATAAGCATAATCTGGGAGCCCTATATACCTGTTATTAGAGTATTCTATTATTAGAGATACTCTAGACATGTTTTCTTTTAATCCAGGATTTAGACATTATTATCTATAGATTTCAAGTATTTCTGTGTGTAATTACTATAGTTGGAAATAGGTAAAAGCTTCAACTATTATTAAACATAAAAGTTAAGTTATGGTATGTTCTATGCTTAGAGAAGTTTACTTCTTTTTATTATTATTATCCACACATTAGCAATCACATGTACAGTAAGTAAAGTGCAGATAGAACATTAAACAATCGACGGAAAACAAGCCAAGACAAGAGGCACAAGATCTAGCAGCTATCCAGGGACAAACCCCAATATGGGGAAACCCTTTGATTAAATATTCCTTTATCTTCAATAATTTAGAAGAGAGAAATAGTACATAAATTTGATTTACATCAACAGCAACAAACCTTAGATCAACCCTAAACTAGGGCAAGCAATATCTTGCAAACTGATCGTCGGATCAGCTTGATTCCTTCACCAAAAAATGTGGCCTTCTGAGAAGAGTTTGTTCCACCTACAACACATTTTTGAGAGAGAGTTTGATGGTCAACATTGGTCAAACTTCTGATGTACTGTTGCAGCCCTAAATTCTACGTCCTTCCTTCCACACATGTGAGAGAAGAGTCCCTTTCTGCACAATAGAAGAAGAGCCTCTTTTATGTGCAAGAGAGAGAGAGAGAGATGTGACAATATGTGTGTCCAAATGAGGAAAAGACCTTCTATATTTATATACAAATGTTGATGATGAATAGATGTGTCTGTTAGGCTTTTGAGCCTACATGAGTTGATGGCCGGCTTGATAATTATTCCATAATTGAAATAAATTCATATATCCATAAATAGTTATTGGAATCAAATGATATTTAGATCAATCCTACACCTCTCAACGAGAGGAATCTAATAAAAATATTATCACGCATGAATAAGATGACCCACTGTTAGAAAATTATATATATTACGAAGCAATGGAACACATAAAATATTGCAGAAATATAAACACAGAAAACGCACAAAACAAGAGAGACACAGATATACGTGGTTCACCAGTTTGCTGGCTACGTCCACCTCGAACAGCCAGTCCTTCCTTTCTATTATCCAGGCAAAATGAAGAGACACAACCTACAGCAATCCGCTGTAATATCCTCTGTCTTCTCTCACAGTCTCACCTCTCTGTTTCTCGCTCAC
>APFE031342332.1:0-14746 GCA_000404065.3 Pinus taeda | reverse complement strand
GCCCCCATTTTGAACTGGGGTCCAATGTGGCGGTACTTTTGAATATAGAAGATAATCAGGCTCCACACCCAACACCCACATGGAGTTTGGCCCTAGTTTCCAATTTTAACGCTCCCTCTCAACTAGGGAGAACTCCATCTGCAATTTGTCTATTGGTCGCTACTATTCATCCATCAAATGCACTGCCCTATATAGCTTGACCCCTTCTCTTCTCTACTCTATTCTACCTGCTCTACTCTATTATGTTCTGCCCTATTCTAATATACTCTACTCTGCTCTGTTCAGCTTTGCTTTTCTCTACTTTGTCTGAATTATGAAGAAGAAGAAATGATCAAGGATGTATCATACCATCCTTCACTAACTCAAAGTCAGTCTCAGAGTGTGTACCACTGGTCCTAGACCAGTCCTCGATCGAATTGAAGTTAGTGTCATAGTGGGTCCAACTCCTACCACTGGTCCTAGACCAGTATCGTTGATCCTAGATAAATGAAGGTCATCCTAGCATATGGAGTATGGTAGATATAGCAATGCATCCATCAGTACTACTATGGTCCCTATTCTCATTTCCCTACTCATTGATCAGATGAGAGGTACTTCCCATGAGTCCTAGACTGCATAGGTAGGATGCATTGATAGGAGAACTAATCAATCCTTTCCATAGGACAGCAAATCATCCAGTCCCATAAGAGAGCAAATCATCTTGTCCCACAAGAGAGAGAATCATCTTGTCCACAGGAGAGCGAATCTTCCTATCCACAAGAGAGAGAATCATCCTGTCCCACAAGAGAGCGAATAATATTTTCCACAATTGCCATGGAGAAAAAATCATCCAGACCCATAGGAGAACTAATCATCCTATTCCATAGAAGCCATGAGATATCACATGGAATGTTTGATCCTTTTACCCTACACAAGGTGCACCACTAGGGGATGGTGAGTCACCCTGTGGTCATATGTCGCCCCAAGAAGTACCTCGTGCCCCCCTAGAGCTCCCAAAGCTCAATACATCATACAAGACCCTCATCAGAGGGTCTTTGAATGATGCCATGTTTTTCTCAAAAAATCAGGAATTTTACCTTCCCTAGGGGCTTTGTCAGAATGTTGGTGAACTGTTCATCTGTATCGATATGTTGGAGCCTTATTGCTCCTCATTGCACCATATCTCGAATATAGTGGTACCTGATATCGATATGCTTGGAGCGATCATGAAATATGGGATTCTCTAACAAATGAATCCCACTCTAGTTATCACATAGGATTACTGTGGTATCCAATGTAAATCCAAACAGCTCACTGAAGAGCTTTCGCAACCAGACTACCTCATAGGAGGCCATGCTAGTAGCAATATACTCTACCTCGGTGGTACTCAAAGCCACCAACTTCTGCTCCCTGCTCATCCAGGATATCAAAGCAGATCTCAAGGAGAAACAACACTTGAAAGTGCTCTTATGGTCCACCACATTTCCTGTCCAATCAACATCAGTGCATCCAGGTAGTCTCACATCTCTACTAGTGTATCTCAACCCATAAGTAATTGTGCCATGAAGATATCTTAACAGATTCTTGGCACCAATCCAATGTATGTGGTGAGGTTCAACCATATGTTGACTTAATGTGTTGATTGCAAAGCATATATCTGGACAGGATTTCACAAAGAATCTTGTTGATACTCAGTGTCATTTCATAAAAAAGGTCCAACAACACTACCGCTTAACTTCTTGAAGTCAAGCTCCATCAGGGTAGTTACGGCTTGCAGTCCACCATACCGAATCTTTCCAAAATCTTCACCACATATTTTCCTTGAGATATAAAAATTTCCCCTGGCTTCTGCAAAACTTCAAGTCCTAGGAAATAGTGCATCAGTCCTAGGTCCTTGATTTCAAATTAAGATGCCAACTCCCTCTTACATTTGTGAATGAGAAGGTCTACACCTGTTAGGAAGAGTTCGTCAATATACAACACTAGTATGAGAGGTTTTTCATCTACAACCCTAAAGTAAAGGTTAGGATCGGCTTCACTCCTAGTGAATCCTAGCTTCATCAAGTAGCTATCGATCCTCTCATACCATGCTCGGGGTGCTTGCTTCAGCATGTAGAGGGCCTTCTTCAACCTGCACACATGAGATTTTAGATCATGAATCTCAAATCCTTTAGGTTGCTCCACATAGACCTCTTCTTTGATTGAACCATGCAGAAACACAGTCTTTACATCCATATGATGTAGATTCCATCCTTGTCTAGCTGTAAGGGATATGATTGAGCAGATGGTGGTGTATCTAGCAATAGGTGCAAATATCTCGTCATAGTTTATACCTTCCTTCTGGGAGAAGCCACAAGTGACAAAATGAGCCTTATACTTTTCCGTACTTCCGTCTACTACATGATTTATCTTGTAAAGCCATTTAGAAGTGACAATTGTCTTGTCCTAGGGTCTGTGAACTACTTCCCAAACATCATTCTTCATAATAGACTCATATTCTTCGGTCATAGCATCCTTCCATACTTGATGCTTGACAACATCTGAGAATGATGAAGCCTCATTTTGTATGATCGTGTCATGATGGTCAGGTATCCCTGATAACTATTAGGTTTCTTACTTCCACGAAAGGTTCCTCGGGGTGCAGTGTGTCCTTCAGTATCATCGAGGAGCCCCCTAAGCCAAGAGGGCATCTTCCTAGAAGAGGAAGGCTTAGGTGGATCAATAGATCCATGGGTTCATCCACATAGGGCATTGTTACATCGTATTTTTCTTTTGGTTCCCTGGTGTCAACTTCTTTAGATCTTCTTAAAGTAGAAACACTGTTCACCTTGCTTAGAGCCATATCTTCATCAAAGGTGACATCATGACCAGCCATGATTTCCCTTTGACTGGATACATAGATTCTATAGCGCTTAGTATTTTCACCATAGCCCACGAGGATTGTCAGGTTTCTTAACGGTGAGCATTCCTTCAGGAGTCTTGGAACCCAATGCTTGATGAGGGAATTGGTTTTGTACATATACGATGATGTTTGTAGCTTCAACCCATAGAAGCTTCGGAAGTATTTGATCATGGAGCATGGCATGGATAGCTTCAACAATCGTATAGTTCTTCCTCTCCGCCACACCATTCTGTTCAAGAGTATATGGTGTAGTAGCCTCCCTCTTAATGCCAACCTCTTTACAAAAATCATGAAACTCATTAGATTCATATTCAATCCCATTATCAGTCCTTAAGATCTTGATCTTCTTTTCAGTTTGATTCTCGATCAAGGCCTTGAAGTGTCAAAACCAAGAGAACACTTCATCCTTCTTTTTCAAGAAGTATATCCAAGTCTTTCGAGAATAGTCATTTGTAAAAGTAAGGTAATATGAATATCCTCCCAAGGAGTTCATAGGCATCATATCGGATATGCCTGAGTGAACCAACTATAATATATCAGAGGTCTTGCTTTGGATTGAGGGGAATGGTCCCCTTTTGAGCTTTCCTTCGGTAGATCCTGGACATACACCTTCTTTCTGTACTCAGAATTTGGGCATCCCTGTCACCATCTATTTTACATCGGGTAGACCTTTATAATGAAGGTGGGAAAACCTCTGATGCCAAAGTTTGGACTGACGAGATGTGTCACAAGACATGACACCTAGTGGACTTACACCAACGTGATATAATGAACCAACTCGAAACCCAAGAGTAAAGGCATCTTTAACATTGGTTTTCCATATACGTACCTTACCATCATTGAAGGTCACCTTGTAGCCTTTGTCTTCCATTGCCGAGATGGACACCTGGTTCTTTTTGAGGTCAAGTACATATAATACATCCTGTAAGTGGATCATATTACCTTCATTCAATTTAAGAGAGACATTTCCTAAACCTTTCATGGGATATTTCATATTATCTCCAAGGACAATTTCTAGGTTAGTTGCTTTCTATATCAGATTATGGGGAAATTCTTTGTAACTAGTGAAGTGCCTTGAGGCACCACTATCAATAAGCCAATTTCCCAATGAGTATGGAGGAGCAGAGGTAGATACATCAGCTAGTAGATAATATTCCTCCTATTTATTGTCAACAGTGTTAGATTCATACTTGGAATTTCTAGCCTTCTTGAATGGTTTTCCTCTTCCTTGATTTCCGACACTCCTTTTACCTCTGCTATTAGATTTTCCATTCATTTGATTGCCATGAGAGGGATTTTGATCACCATCCCAGTGAGAGTTCCTTGTATCAGGGCATTCCCTTGCATAGTGACCTGCTTTATTGCAACATCGTCCTTTTCTTCCACCCTTAGGTCCAAACTTTCTTTCTGATTTAGTCCCAGAATTATTTCTTTTCTTAGCATAAGAAGAAAAGGCAGTAGGAGGACCTTTAGGCATGGGCATTTCTTGCTCTTCTATCCTTGTTTCTTCTTGAATGCACCTTGCCATTAATTCCTCAAATCCAGGAATTATGTTATTGTTGAGAAGAGTAGTCCTGAACACGTACCAATCGGATGGTAATCCTCCAAGAGTTGTGAGTGCCATTTCCTTATCAATAATAATCTCCCCAATAGATAGGAGATTGTTCTTGATCTCAGTGATTCTTAGGAAGTATGCTTGCATACCCTCATCTTTTCCCTTCTTAATTTCCTTTAGCTTATTTCTAAGAAACAAGACCTGATTTCCATCATTAATTTTAAATAAACTCACAAATCTATCCTACATTTCCTTGTAGGTGTTCAGGTCAGAGATGTAGGCCACCAAGTGCTTGTCGATAGAGTCCTAGATGATATTCTTTGTTTTGACTTCACTGGTTTCCATTTGTTCCTGGCAGCGATAGGTGCATTTTATGGAGGCTCAACAATATTGTCTCTCACATGGTCCAACACTCCTTGATCTTCTAAGGTTAGATCAAGGAACATCTTCCATCTGTGATAGTCAGACTTCTCACAGAGCTTGTCTTTGCTAGAGAAAAGTGTTGAGGACCCCATAGTTCTTTTAGGATAGCCTTGCCAATCTTCTCTTCGGTGATTTCTCTTGCTCTTGCTCGGGCTTTGTCTTCACCTCAGCTCTGATACCATGTTAAGTTATGGTATGTTCTATGCTTATAGCAATTTACTTCTTTTTATTATTACTATCCACAAATTAGCAATCACATGTACAGTAAATAAAGTGCAGATAGAACATTAAATGATCGACAGAAAATAAGCCAAGACAAGAAACACAAGATGTGGCAACTAGCTAGGGACAAATCCCAATATGGGGAACCCTTTGATCAAATCTTCCTTTATCTTCAATAATTCAACAGAGAGAAATAGTACATAAATCTGATTTACATCAGCAACAACAAACCCTAGGTCAGCCCTAAACTAGGGCAGACAATATCTTGCAAACCAACTGTTGGATCAGCTTGATTCCTTCACCAAAAAATGCAGCCTTTTGAGAAGAGTCAGTTCAACCTATAGTGCAGTTCTGAGAGAGAGTTGGATGATCAATGCTGGTCAAACTTCTGATCTACAGTTGCAACATTAAATTCTGCATCCTTCCTTCCACACATGTGAGAGAAGAGTTCCTTTCTGCATACTAGGAGAAGAGCCTCTTTTTTTCACATGAGAGAGAGAGAGATGTGATGAGATGTGTGTCCAAATGAGGAAAAGACCTTTTGTATTTATATACAAATGTTGATGATGAATAGATGCATCTGTTGGGCTTCTGAGCCTACATGATTTGCTGGTCAGCTTGATAGTTATTCCGTAATCAAAATAAATTAATATCTCCATAAATACTTATTGGAATCAGATGATCTTTAGATCAATCCTAAACCTCTCGATGAGAAGAATCTAATAAAAATATTATCAGCCATGAATAAGATTACCCACGTGGATTTCTGCCCTAGTCGCCAATTTTAACAATAAAGGATCTGTAAAGAGTATTTCTGCTAGATTTGAGTTAATGCTTAGAACCTTATAAATAGAACAAGACTGTTAAAACACATAAATAAGATAAGTTATATACTGTAACATTTATTAAATTTCCAACAGTTACACTAGTAATTGCAATAACAAAAAAATTTATAAAAAGGACTTGTTTCTAAACTCAAATACTGCAACTCTTTTATCTTATCAACAAAAGGGGTAAAACAATTTAAAGCTTTGAAATACCCAACTATGGAAAATTAATTTAAGAAAAATGGTAAATGCTTAGCCCAAAAGCCAATAGAGACTGAATAGAACATATTTCAAGAAAATGATAAAACCTTGTTCGAACCCAAAAATACATGCCATAGTTATAAGTAAATGAAACCCCAATTTGGGTAAACAATAACCTATTTATAAATTAATCCTTGTTGTAGAAAACATGGCAAAAAGAATGAACTAACTGTTATGTGATTAAACAACTACGACTATATACTATAAACTTACAGAATTTCATAACCCTCAGTACTTCTAAAATATCAATTTATCATATCAGGAAAATAACATAAGTGATAGAGAAATAATTACCACCATCAAAATGGAATGAAATTACCACTCATGAGTTTAAAATTCCAGATGACACTATGATACACCGCTAAGGTTCTTTCAGTGTTCCAGTAGACACATTAACTTAAAGAAAAGGGAAAAACTGGTTGCTTTTTCCCAAGTTAGGATTAATATTGCAATTATAAGATAAAATCTAAGTAGAGGCATAAAGCTCAAGACCCTTAGGTCGAAATTTAAATAAAATATACAGTACTCAGAGAAGCCATAGACCCTTTGGCCAAATTGAAATAAAATATGCAGTACTCAGAGAGGCCAGAGACCCTTAGGCCAAATTGAAATAAAATATGAAGTATTCATACTCAAAATATTTACAAGAACACATTCATTCATTTTTAGGTCAAGTCAGGAACCCATTTTCATACACGATGGAATTTTCCTTGAGGGTTTCATGAACTGGAAGTAGGAGCCAAGCCACTAGGTGCTCCAGCATTTGAGCTTGCAACACCTACCAAAACAAATGATTAGAAAAAAATCTATAACTGAAAGAGAAACTAGTTGCAAGAGGAAAATATTATTATCGAGAAAACTTACCTAGAATGGTAGATATCTTCTCATAAACCCCATTGTTAGCAAGAATAGCCATAACATAAAGGTGTAGGGCGAGACAAGTCACTCGATCAGCGAAGAAAACACACTAGCCAAAATCTGCATACTAATCAATAATAGACATGGGTATATGTTTACTCACAGGTGAAACAATCCACAGAGGGGTCGGAGCCAAACCAGCAACGAGAAAAATGAAGCAAGTAATCCATTTACTCCCCCAACTAGCGCATAGAGTCACCTAAAGTATCCTCCACCATCTGATGTGCAAAACTAAGGAGGACCATTGATGTGGCACATTCACCTATGCATCAAAGAGCTAGTTGTCAATCACAGAGAAGATTCCAAAGGAGGTAGATTCGCATCCCTAGGTAGTCGGTCATCCCATATTTTAGTTAACCCATAAATGGATGGTACCAACTCTATAGCCGACATTAATTTAGTTGGATAATGAAATATGCAATAAGAGAAAGCTTAGGAAGCTAGATAAGTGGCATAGAGTGAAAGTATTATTCTGTTAGACATAAAATCATTCCGTAGAACCTTTACAAATCACCTTTGTATCTAGACCATGATTATATGCACAAGGATTTGAATTAATATGAACTCTACATGCGTTGAACTTTATCAGTTTTATATATCAGAATGATTTGTTAATTAGTAGGTTCTTAATGGTCTGTTAAATAATTTCGTGTTAATTTTTCTATATATATATGTGTGTGTGTGTGTGTGTGTGTGTGTGTGTGTGATGTATGGTATCAAAACGCTTAGGTTGGAAAACTAAGGCCTTCCGAAAATAAGGATTAGCAACATTTGTGATTTACATAAAGAAAAGTAGAAAAAAAGCTAGTATGAGAAGAATGGGAACCATACCACACCGAACGATGATGGGAATAGGAGAAGAAACCTTTAAGGAGACCAACCCTGAGGTATAGGTACAACTGCGAGAGGAACCGCGAACTAATAATACTGCGATCTTAGAAACCGTGCAAGAATTAAAGGCAGAAATGGCTCAACTATGGGCAGACAATGAGAAGTTAATGCAGGAACAAGAGAAGATCATGAAGAGTCTATCAGACAGACAGAACCAATGACACACAATTACCAGTCCCAAATAGGGAAACATAATTGGAGAACAAGAATTTCATACTGAGAGGGAAGAAAATGAAAGCGGTGAAAAGAACCAGGAAGAAGAATCTAATAACTTTTAAGAACATAACAAGAAAAAAAGGCAAAAGGTGTAACTGCAGGGAGAATTGTGGAAGATAAAGCCTCTCCTCTTTGACAGTGAACTAGAAGAGGCAGCATAGGTCTGGCTTATCAACATGAGCAAGTATTTCTAGCTATACGAATATGATCTTAACTTGAAAGCCTTGTTGGCCATCTTTCAGCTACAGGGAAAAACCATGCTGTGGTGAGAGGAGGTAAAGACAAGCTGTGGTGTGAATGAGCAGAACATAACTTGGGACAATTTTCAGAGATATTTTGAGGAAATATATCTGACCAAAATATTTTATGACAAGAAGGCCAAGGAGTTTCATGACCTTCGATTGGGTCAGTTATCTATGGACGAGTTCATAACCAAATTTACACCTTTATTGCGATATGTTCCATATATAGGGGAAGAAAAGGCTAAGGTACAATGGTTTATCAATAACTTTCCGATGTTTATGAAATAGTGCCTTGAGTTTGATAACCCAAAAACCATGAATGAGGTCATACAGAAGGCTAGAATATGTTACGAGCAAAGTAAGCCAAAAGGGGGAGGAAGTAAGAGATAGAATGACAAAAAGAGTAGTAAATTTTCTTCCAGCAATAAAGTAAATAAGTTCATGATAAATAAACCTCCTAAAGGAGAGATACACATAAACATAAACATAATCAGCCCAGGTCCAAACTTCCTGGTGACGAAAAAACAATTGAATGGTCAATAAGGACTGAAGTAGAGATCGCATCCAAACCCCCAGTACAGTGCTAGGGATGCAGAGGACCTCATTAGGCTAAAAATTTCCTACACCATAGGGGGATTGATTAGGTGGCACAAATTCAAGAAGCATCAATAGTGGGAGAAGTGGCCATAAGCATGTGCAAAATAATTTCTACTTTGGAAGATCATTAGGCGGAGTACCAACCAACTATGATAGAATCTGAAGGTAATATATTCATCAAAGTTGTATCTATTTTAATTGATCTCGACGCTACATTGAGTTACATTAGTCATAAAATTGTAAAACGATGATGTTTACAAGATGTTAAGTTTAAAGCTCTCTAGTTAGCGCAATTAGATACGAGAGCCAAGAGAAGAGTGTTGGCCAAGGTCAACAAATATCCCCTGCAGATAGCAGGACAAGCTATTACAGAAGACTTGAATGTACTTCCATTAGGATCATATGATATTTTAATCAACATGGACTGGTTCGAACAAAACTAGTCTCTTATCAATTGTAAAATTAAAACTATTAATTATATGGACGAGGAAGGAAAGAGACAAGAAATTTTGGGAATAATAAAACCCCTAAAATTGAGGCCAGTCATAGCCTCCCAACTAGCCAAATGTATCTGAAAAGGGTGCCATATTTGTGAGATACAAGTAGTGTACTTTAACTCAAAAGAAAAGTTGGTCACTTTAGAAGATATGCCGATAGTGTGGAATTTTTCGGATGTATTCCTTGAAGAAATTCTGGGACTTCTACCAAAGAGGGATATCAATTTTATTATTGAATTAGTACCAAGGGATGCTCTGATATCTCAAGCCACTTATCGTATGAGAATACAAGAGTTAACACAACTAAAAATGCAGTTACAATAGCTATTGGACAAAAAATATATTTGACCAAGTGTATTGCCCTAGGGAGCCCCGATACTCCTTGATAAAAAGAAGGATGGGACCTGACTAATGTGCATGGATTACTACCAACTAAATAAGTTGACTATCAAGAACAAGTACCCCCTACCTTGCATAGATGAGTTATTTGATCAAGAGAAAGGAGAAACCGTGTTTTCAAAAATAGATCTTCTCTCGGGTTACCACCAAATTAGAATTAAGGAGGAGGATATATCAAAGACAACCTTTAGAACTTGTTATGGCCATTACGAGTTTGTTGTGCTTCCCTTTGGATTAACAAATGCACTTGCATCCTTCATGTGCCTTATGAAAAAAAATATTCCATCAATACTTAGATAAATTTGTGTTAATTTTTATCGATGACGTACTCATTTACTCTCGGATGATAAAATAGCACAAAGAGCACCTCTGTATTGTCCTCCAAGTTTTAAGGGAACACCAGCTATATGCCAAATGCTACAAGTGTGATTTCTTTAAACAATAGATTCAATCTCTTAGTCATGTCATTACTAAAGATGGAATAGCTGTAGATTGAGAAAATATTAAGATGATATTAGATTGGCTGGTACCAAGATATGTGACTGATATAAGGTCATTTATGGGTCTAGCCGGATACTACAGGTGGTTCGTTGAAGGATTTTCCTAGGTAGCCTATCCTATTACATCACTGTAAAAGAAAGGAAAGGATTTTAAGTGGAGCATGGATTGTCGAAGGATTTTTGATAAACTTAAGAACTTATTCACCACTGTGCCCATATTAAGCATTTCTGATCCAAATAAAGATTATGTGGTATTTAGGGACGCTAGCAAAGAAGCCTTAGGTGGTGCACTAATGCAAGAAGGCAAGGTCATTGTCTAAGAGTCTAGTAAGCTTAAGGATCATGAGCAAAGGTACTCGGCCTATGATTTGGAATTGACTATAGTCATTCACGAATTAAAAATGTGCCGACATTACCTGATGGGTAAGAAATTTTTGCTGATGACTAATCATCATAGTTTGATTAATTTCTTTAAACAACCTACCTTGAATTCTAAGCAAGCTCACTAGGTTGATTTCCTAAGCGGATTCAACTTTGAAATTAAGCACTTGAAAGGAAAAGAGAACCATTATGCCGATGAATTAAGTAGGAAAGCCAATTGTTTATATGAAATATCATTTAGTGATAGCACAAAATACATTTAAAGAGAAAATCAAGGAGGCATCAGTGCAAGATCCATAAGATCAGTTTTTGTGGTAGCAGAATAAAATTATGAACAATAAGGAACAACATCTTGGATACGGAATAAATCAAGAAGGTGTGTTTTTTTTTTCTCGGTAAAAAACTAGCTAGTATATTGTATTATATTTACAGGTAAACTTTACAAGCAGTGAGACAGGACTTCCATGGCCGTCAGTGGCACCTTGGATATCTTAGCTTTGAAGCAAAAAGCTCCCTCGCAGGGGCAGCACCGATAGGACTTCCAAAATTCCCCCAAAAACTTACTGAGGCTGGAAACCAATTCGACTTGACATTCAACAGAACATGGAACCATATTGAGTTAAACATGAACATGACGGCCCACGCAGGGGCTTCCTTCAAAACCAGACTATAGACCGACAGAGAACTTACAGTGGACCGACATGTACAAGACAGTATTAAAAACTGAGAGTAAACTAGACCGACACAATCGAGACAAAAATGAAAAACTGCAAGTGAACAAACACAGTGATGACCCGTACCCAAATGCCCGCAGAGACCTTTATCCTGGACCCGAGTAGAGAGAGAAAGGCATGAGCCGGTGCGCGCGTCGGAGGATCAGTCATCGCCGAGACTTTTTTCTTCCATGATATTGCACCATCCCTGGCCCTCAGGGATTCCTTCCCACATGCCGGTCCATTTATCCTTTGCTGTGCCTTGAGGTTCCTGCGCCTGGGGATGCGAGGGGGCATGCAGAATCTCCTTCCCTGAGGTGCCCACCTCAATTGGTGGCTGCAGAACAGGGCTCTCCTTTCCAGTGCCCTCTGGAGGTGGTTTCGCCAATCCTGGAGGTGTCCCACTATCATTCCCTTCAGGAGCTTCAGTAAAAAGAATTGAAATATGAGCATTGATACTTGCACTATCCTTTGAGTTGCCCAGGGTGAACACAACCAAGCCAAATGCGGGAAGAACTGGCTCCCCTTCGCTTGAGCTGCCAACCTCCATGAATTGCCCAGCTTGGAGTGGCGTAGCCCTTGCCCGCCTGTAGCAATAGCAGCAGCAGCAGTGATGGTGCTCATTCGCTGCCGGAGGGCGAGAGGATGAACCTCGCCCAGGTCCCCTCCTGCTTGGTTGCCGCTCCCGCAGCCTCGCCATGGACACCCCTCCATCTCCTTTGTTAGCCTGAGGTGAATTATGAGACCAACCCAAGGCGGATTTCGCCACAAGTCCCACTTGGTCGCGACAACCTCTGAGTAGCTGTTGCCTGAGGGAGGAATTTCACTCCTCGTAACCAGATTTCCCTAATTGCTCTTGATTTGCCACTTCCACCTAAGACCTGAGCCTGAATTGGAGTGACGGAAAGCCAAGATGGTTGGTCGAAGTGGTAGGATAACCGCCCACCTCTGCGTCTGCACCTGCGTCGAATTCCTCTGCGTCTACTCCTCCCCAGCTGCACCATACCAATGAGCTCGTTTCTGCTCATCTGCACCTTGATATCCCACCTCATTCTCTCGTTGGGGGCGAGCAATAACTGCAAGCTGCAATGCCATCTCTTCACTCTCCTCGGTATTGAATGCCCAGAGCTCGGGCTACGAAGGATTAAACCTTTGACGACGTATTCCATTAACCATTAATATGAGCACAGGGCGGCACATGCTGGACATGTGGCTCGACCCTTTGTGACGTGCCAGCACCCGCATCCGGGGAAATCAAGAAGGTATGTTGATCTATAGGGAAAGAATGTTTGTACCTAATACAAGGGTTATTAAAAATTTAATTTTGGATGAATACCACAAATTCCCTTATGCTAGTCATCCTGGATATAAGAAAATGATAACTGCGATTAGGAGGGAATACTTCTGGCTCAACATGAAAAATGAGGTGGTTGAGTATTTGGCTCACTGTTTGGAATGCCAACAGGTCAAAATAGAACACCATCACCTAGTTGGGATACTACACCCATTACCTATTCGAGAATAGAAATGGGAAGTCATTTCCATCGATTTTATAACTGGACTGCCCAAGTCAAAGAAACAAAATGATTCAATAATGGTGGTGGTGGATAAGTGAAGCAAATCTTCTCAGATAGTTAACATCTTTATGAAAACTATTTTTAAACTACACGGTATACCTAAAGTTATAATTTTAGACCATGATGTAATCTTTACATCAGCCTTTTCGAAAGTCTTGTTTGAAGGGCTGGGCACTCAGCTGCATTTTAGTACTGCCTACAAACCTCAAACGGATGGGTAGATTGAATGAGTAAACCAAGTGTTGGAAGACATTCTTCAAGCTTATGTAATGCAACAACCATCTAAGCGAGAAGAGTATTTACATTTAATGGAATTTTCATATACCAACAACTATCACACTTCTTTACAAATAAGTCCTTTTGAAGTGTTGTATGGGTGTAAATGTAAGATTCTCTCAAATTGGGGTGGCTCAAAAGATAAGTTAATGTTAGGGCTTGATATGCTAGCACAAATGGAAGACATGGTCAAAGAAGTACAAACTAACTTAAAGACCACTCAAGACCATCAAAAGAGTTTAGTCGATCAAAAAATGAATTTTCGAGACATTTAGGTGGGGGATCATGTCTATGTTCGTGTTCGGGCCAAGAAAAGTACACTGCAATGGAATGGATGAGCCAAATTGGCACCTCCATTCTGCAATCCTTTTCAAATTCTAGCACTAATTGGACCTATGGCATATCAACTTGCCTTACATAGCCATATTCATGTGCACAATGTCTTTGATGTTTCAGTATATATATATATATTATATATATATATATATATATATATATATATATATATATATTATATATATATATATATATAATATCTGACCCCAAACACATAATAAATTGGCAAGACATTCAACTGAGTTGAAAAAGTTGGAATTCTTCAATTTAACCTACCTTATATCTCTCTTATCTAATCTATCTTTATATATATATAATATATACAAAAAAAAATCATATAGATGATTATGTTTTCATTTCATTCATTGACTAAAGTTTTCATTTATTTTGGCATACAGATCGAACTGGAAGGAGAGTTCCTCGTAGAACAAATGGGTATACTCGATTGGGGAGAAGTAATGCTGCAGAGACGAGTTATCACCAAAGTTAAAATTCAGTGGTAACACTTTGGGCGTGAAGCGGCCAGGCTTATCCATGATTATTGCCCATAGAGGAACATCAAAATGACATTCAATCTTAAGGGGGTGAGATGTGATGTCCCCCATAGATGTAGATATTTATTTACTGAATTTTAAATAAGCTGACACTGATTTAAGTTTATATAATTGGTAATTTTTATTTCGTTGCATAAAAAGTGGAATGCCAAAAATTTGGTAGTAATTATTTGATTGAATTAAATGAGAATGTATTTGTCAAAAGTGTGAGAGTTGTATTTCTAAAAAATAGTTAGGTTGGGCAGTTACCCAACCGTAACTACTCCTATGGGAGATCTATTCCAAGGGATCAAGAGGATGAGGGCATTTGAGATCTAGGAGGAAGAAGGAGTGAATTGAGGAGCACTTAAAGAAAGAAAAATAACTGTGTTGGAAGGATAGACAGTAATGAAGTAGTGTAGGTTTTAACCCCGTACAGAAATTACCTGCATATGAATTCTAAATCATAGGAAAAATAAAAATGCGAGAGCATAACACATA
>APFE031342323.1:27493-50472 GCA_000404065.3 Pinus taeda | reverse complement strand
GGTGAGCTTGTCAAAGTAGAGGAAAACTCTTGGTGGACCCTGGGGGGAACTTGCACAACACCAAGGCTCAGGTTGTAATGGTTTCTTTTTTGTTTCCTTAATACAAATAAGTCCATTCTTCTCAATGATTTGTTGTTAATGAATTGTTTCATATACTCCTTGGTCTATATGTTGAATATGCTTTGTTTTAAGGAATATTCAGGTGTTATGTAATCGTTTGATTGTTAGTGTATGTAGGTTTCAAAGTGAAGGAGGAGCTCATCTGGATCGACGAGGCTGGACTGCTGCAACAAGGGTTGGACTTGAGGTAGGATCGAAAAACACTTGGTTTCTCATAGAATAATGTATGTTTAGAGAAGGATTGCTCTTAATTGTCTTGTTTGTCACTAGAGAGTCTTAGACTCCTAGGGAGGTTAGTTTTGTCAGCAAAAATAACTCTTTCCGCATGACAGAAATCCCAAGGGTAATTGAGAAGCAAAGTGCTACTGCTGATGCTCTTGCTCTAGATGCTAGCATTGCATGGAATGATGTGGCTAATTCATTTTGCACATAATTGTTGCATGTCCCAAAATTCTACCCTATGCAGATATGGTAAGATGGGTCATTGACCATCTGGATATTATAGACAAAGTTTTTATAACTTCGAAGAAGACAATTATTGGATCATTCAAGGCTGAACACTTAAGGAAAATGTAACATTTTTCGTTACCAGAGAAAAAGTATGATACTCAATTTGTCCATAAGTTCATACAGTAGAATCTGAAGCCAACAAAGCTTATCATAGAATGGAGAATGAACCCAAGCGAACAAATGCATGAAGACAGGGGTATGTATTCATTAGCCTTTATTGTTGGTCCTTTCTCTCATATTGCATCTATGATGTGTCATCTCTACGGTTACCCCAATGCACATAAATTCTTAAAAGAATGGGTGCTACTAGTAGAGGCCGCTTCTGATGGCTATATCATGGATTGGGCAGATATTTTTTCCAATAATTTTACTACTCAAATCCACAGTTACAGACATAAGCATAATGTTAATGAGAGGACTTCTCCACTTTTCTTTATTAGTTCCTATATCATGGACGATATTTGTTTTTCTTGTGATTTCCCATCTATAGGATGGAAGTGGACAATTAAATACCAGACCCTTATTCATGTTAACTTTGATATCCTACGGGAAACTAGATATTATCCTCACTTTTATAAAATCTATCATGAAACTATACTCCCCATTGCCCAAGAGGTCTTTGGTAGCAAAGCACCTCGAATCTCCACTAAAGCTAGTAGAGACTTAAATCCATTAAGAAAGTGGGTTTGGGAAGAATCATTTTCTTATATTCGATATTTGGTAGCCTTGCCCATCCTCATGTTTTGCCTCTTTTGTCCCGAATAAATTATTGGCCAAATAAATTACCTACCAAACAATTGGTAATGGTTTGACTAAAGTGCTCAAGGAAGCTAAGAAAACTATTTGTCCTCCTTTTCCTATTTCCTATGGTACTTATACGTTAGGAAATTTCAAGCATGCTCAACTTTAAATTGATCAAATCAAATTCTTTTGTTTTCCAACCATTCCAAATAGGAAATACAATCCCAATGGGGTTGTGAAAGATGTCACATCACAAGAAAGACTCAGGATTTTTTCAAGCGAGCCTGATAAATTCGATGATTTATTTGAGATGGTTCCAGAGTATTCTATAGTTGAAAAGTTGGTGGTAGAACTTCGAACTCCTGAAGAATTGATTAGGTTCAATCAATATTGTAATCAAAGAATAGCCCATCTGCCAAATTTTTTGTTAAGACAGTCTCAAAAGAATCTTGAATTTTCGAATACATCAATCTCCTCTTCAAAGAATCCAATTATTTCCCAAGTCTCAGAGATAGCTAATGCAGTTGTTGAACAAACGATGAAAGTCAAAGAAGAAAATAGGTTGGATTAAGTGTGGGAGGAGTTTAATCGTGTCTTATCAATGGAAGAAACTCAGGATGTGAATACTACAGTCAAGAAAGAAATAGAACAGGCTCTAGAAACTGAAGGGACAACCTCATTCACTGTTGAGGCTCCTGAAAATATTTTTTTCCTGAGACTCACAAAAATACTACTATTGTCAAGGTTTATGATAAAACTACTGTTGCTGAGGATATGGAAATTATCCCAACATTTCCTACTTCAAAGATAGTCCTAAAAATTGAAGAAATCCCTCCTTTGGATGTTTTTTATAGTCCAAAACATAAAGCAGTAATGAGCAGGTCAAGAAAGAGGAGAAAGTTGGAACAAGCACAAGCATTGGTTTCAAATGAGACTCCTTTTCCAGTTCTCTAGAAAGGAGCTCAAACAACCCCTGACAAAGAGTTAAACAAACTTTCACAGTTTGTTGGGGCTTATGCTAGTGCTACTATTGATAAAGTAGAGGAAATTCAACTGCTTTTGAAGGAAAAGGACCAGATGATTATTCAGTTAGAACAATATCTCTAGAATGAAAGGTAGGTGATTGAGCAAAAATGGCAAGCAAACCTTGTCGAATTACAGAAAAGTTTTAATGACTTAAAATTACAATTTGAATTTGAAATCAAAGACAAAGATGCATAGATATAACAATTGCAACAAAAGATTAACCAGTTAAAGATAAATCCAGAAATAAATGAAGTCCGAAAGGAAGTAGGAGAACTGGATACACTCCTTACAAAGAAACAGGTTGTCTTTTGTCACAAATTAACTTTAATTCAAGATTTGTGTAATACTAGTGATTCTTTAGTTAACTAGTTGTCTGATCTGCGGACATTATTTGAAGAAATTAATGAGAAAATCTTTGAGCATGTAGATTAGTAAGAAAGTGTTGAAGGAAGATCAACTAATCTTCCTTGAATCAAATAATCTCAAAAGGATATCGTTTTCGGTGACTGGGATGTCAAAAAGAACTAAGCAGAAATGCATATTATTAGAGCCAAAAATCTTGCTTCAAACTTCACTGAATATATCACTGATACCTTATTGCAGGCTAATCTAATGCAAGAATTCCCAAAGGACACCTTGCCAGATATGAAAGCTCTCAAACGACCATGGCAGGAAACGTCCAAGAAGAAGTTCGAAGACATCCAAAGTTTATCAAAATTAAACCTTCAAGCTTATTTTCATTTCTTGGTGAAACCACATAGTCAATGGCTCATGCTGAGGTGTCTCTCTAATGAAACGACTCAAATTCTTCCAGCACTCAGTGATGCAGTATTTACGGGGAAAATGTGCATGAAGCCGATTCATTCCCCCAACTAAAGTCCATGATGGACATATGTGGACTCAGAGAACACATGAAGAATCAACCTGAAGCACAATCATGAATTTCGTGTTGCAACAAATTTCTATCTTTATCTTTGCTTTATTTTAGCTCAGTTTGTTGAATATTTTTCTAAAGAATTTTATTTAGTTTACTATTTTTGTAATACTAATAGACTATTTAAACCCCTTTCATGCATTTAAAAAGGGGTTTTGAATTTTTGATAGACAACTTTAAACTTGCACTATTGTTTAAATCCAAAATTATCTAATTAAGAAGTTGAACCAGAAGCTATTATTTTTATAAGCAGAGTACTGATGTATCGGGTACTATTATCTTTATATTACTGCTATGTTTCATTAAGATAGATAGTGAATTTCTTATGATT
The DNA here is from genome assembly GCA_000404065.3 of Pinus taeda. Taxonomy (NCBI): domain Eukaryota; kingdom Viridiplantae; phylum Streptophyta; class Pinopsida; order Pinales; family Pinaceae; genus Pinus; species Pinus taeda. The sequence goes on along the minus strand of APFE031342323.1, from coordinate 46,810 downwards.
TATTTCATTATATGAATGCTTTGAAAATAGTCAAACATTGTCACTATTGATGTGTAGGATTGTATCATTTGTGATTGTATACGAGATAACAAGATCTTATTTTTAATAAACTAAATTAATTAACTATTGAATTAATTTAGATTATCTTATTTGTTTCCTTTCATAAAGTGTTTAATGATCTATATTGTTACATGCTTTATGAAATGTTTTAATGAATAACATAAAAAGAGATATTATTCTAGAGAAGTAAGTAGAATACGTTTATTTAGTAACATCATCTTTAGCTTTTAAATCATTCCATTAGTATCATTTTGTTTCTATTATTCTATTATATCTCTTTAAATGGGAAACTGGTCCCTTTATCCCCATCCGGACACACCAATTCCAACGAAAAAGGTGTTGCCTTAAGTTCCCGATCGAGTGGTATTCCTCGATGTTGAGGCAAAGATTTTTCAGCCTTCAACACAACCAAAGTCCTAGGTTCATGAAATTGAATATCATCTTTATAAAAAGATGGAAATCCACTTAAGAACCTATAAATTTTGACTTTTTCCTCATTGATGAAGTCATATACCTCAATAACTCCAAGAACTTTTTTTCATATTCCTCCCTGGTCATGCTTCCCAATTTGAGTTCAAATAATCTTGCATCTTCTTATCATAACATTTCTCTAAAGATAATGATGTTGGAAATATTTCTTAAACTACTTCCCAAAAACACTTTCTCATCAATGTACTTGATTTGATTCAAGTAGTTGCACCACATAGATGTTTTTCCTTACAAGTAATACACTAATAAATATGACATACTTTTTTACGATGTTCAAGTAATCTTTCAGTGACACACCATCACACTTTCAATTCACTAGAATAGAATATTCATTGAATCCATTTCATCATAATATCATTGACCACATATTATCATTGTACATTTGACGAGCTTAGATAACACAATGTTCTTCTCCCTTGCAACCAAAAGCTCATCACTAATGCAATGATAGTATTTTCGAATGTTTGTCTTATATGCGACAAACATTTCACAGACTTATGGTTGAAATTGTGACAAAAATAATGGATGGAGTTGATGAAGTGGGCATTACAACCTCATCAAACATGATGTCCCATGTTCGTTGAATTATGGTCACAAATGTGATTCACATGACATTGTAATTCTAATAAACATGACAGATTTTGTCCCTTTACAAAACATCATCATGTTGTTGCAAGTGCAACAATCTAGACGTCCCAATTTCATTTGAGTTTGGTTGGAAATTTGATGAACTATAAGTCTTACTTCTGATGAATAGGGAATATCTTGTGAAAAAAATCCAGAAGGAAAGCATGAGATCGAATGAATTGACAACTCAAGTAGTTTTGCAAGAAAAAATATAGATGCAAGTTACAAGGCAGTTCATTTGATTCAAACATAACTATAATAATTATGTTAATGCAAAAAAATATTAACTTTATAAATAACATAGGATTATACAAATTTATAGGCATGCCATATGAATAAATGGAACTAAGCACCCTAGTCACTGCTTTCCTTTAAAGAAGTAATCATGACAACTTATAAGTTGTTCCTTTAGGGACTCAAGAAATTGTCAAATAAAATAATCCTTGACATCATGTATTAACAATTTCCTGCATATGAAAAAAATATGTCAATTCTCCAAAGCTTATTATGACAATGTCTTAGCTAATCACTCCCCTTTTACATAAAAATAATGTGTCAGTGTTGCAAAATTTCCTTATATAACGATAAAGTTCTTAACTAAGAGATTGTGTTTCTTTTAAAAAACGATGGAAACAATGGATGGGAGGCCCTTGTGGCCAATCTTTAGCCCATAGTGGATGGATGGGAGGCACCCACTGAGGATAAATATCACTACGAGCCATGAGAACAATTGTAGAAGCTACTTGACATGACATCTCACTCTCAATAGCTAGGCTATTTCATATGTTGTTCATAGTTTATTTCTTTGGTTTTTATTGTAGTTTTATGCATATTAGGTTGGTAGTATTGATGATAAGAAGAGCACCAGTGGGGGGGGGGGGGGGGACTTTCTTTTTAGGTAGCTATATGGTATCTTGTGCCAACAAGAAACAAGCCTCCATTTCTGTATCCATAACCGAGGAAAAATATACTGCAGCAACATCATGTTGCACTCTACTCCTTTGGATGAGCTAGAGTATCAAGTATCTTCAAGAAAATGGTGATCAATTTATGCCCATAATGTGTTACAATATTAGTACTATCAATATCTCTAAAAACCCTTTTATACATTTAAAAAAAATCACATTCCTATCCAATACCATTTTGTTTCTGAGAACAAGTTGTTGATAAAACTATCAAATTGGAATAAATTCCAACAAGGGATAAAATTGTAGACATATTTACCAAAACTCTACCTAGATAAAATTTTGAATATCTTAGACAAAAGATGGGCATAATTTTTCCTCACAAGGGGGAGTGGTCCACTGATTTCAGCTAAGGGGCACGTTGGTCATAGGGGGAGTTTAAGGAAAGAGTATGCATCAACATAGGGGGAGTATATGCCCTCTTTCATTAATGTCAAAGGGAGATAATAAGTATACATCAAGATAAGAATGGTCAATAAGTAGATAGGGGGAGTCTAGCCAAAGATCATCAATGAATAGAAAATGTCTGTTGGTGTTGCCATCAATGCCAAAGGGGGAGATTGTTGCACATATTTTCTCATTGATGTCAACTATAGTTTCATTGATTTCAAAGTCCAGTGGCATGGGATTTTTTCGAATGTGTGCAATCATTGATATCACATTCAATAAGAATTATGAATAACATGTTGCCAAAGTTGAAATTTGGATAACATATATTTGAATATATTTCTTCTCCTAGTTAAAATGAGAACAAAATTTTTATGGTTGAATAACTTGATTTGAGACCTTTCCAAAAGTATATGGCACTTCCCCTATCTCCACAAGAATCAAGAGGAAAATGAAGTTGAATTGAATAAGTTAAAGCAAGGTTCTAAGTGGTCAAAGTTCCATATTATAGTTGAATACAAGCCATATAGAAATGCATTGAGGCATCCGAGCATTTGAGCCCTTTACCACACATCACATTGGCTTAACAATAAAAAACTACTACATCTGGGTAATTGTTTTATACCCAGGCATTCGAGCCTCTATGAGTGCAACAGGGAAACACTTGAGAAAATTGTTGGAACATAGATTCCGTTGCTGTAGACAACAAGTGGACTCCAACTGACATGGAAATATAGATGGTATCATGTAGATGGTTCCAGGTAGCAGAAGATGTTGATATGGCAGCCACATGTGATTATATGTGGAACTCATTTTCTACACTTTTAGGTGGCCAATTGCATAAGTTACAGATGACACGTGGAAGGTGCTTGGTCATGTTGCAGTAGTAGAGAATGACACATGGTAGTGTTAGAATATGATGTGGCAAGAGAACCATATGGAAATTTCTTATTTGTTCTCAAATTTTTGACATGGAATATGTTGAAGTCTCAAGATTCACACCAAGGACTTGTTTGGAGGAATTTTTCCTTGTATTTTAATTTTCCCAAGTAGTGACCATACTAGGCCATCTAAGCATCCAATGGTCTAAGGGTGTAGGAAGCATGTGCATGAGATTGAAGCCTAGATATGGATACAATTGTAAAGGAAGAATGGTCAACGTTTCACATATGACATGGTTCCAACATAAGAGGTTATCTAACTATCTGGGCCTTATTAGAAATCAATTAACGAAGCAATGAAATACAAAAAATATTGTAGAAACAAAAATACAAAAACACATAAAACAAGAGAGACACATATATATGTGGTTCACCCAATTTGGGCTATGTCCAAGGAGAAACAACCAATCCTTCCTTTCACAATATTTAGCAAAATGAAGAGATAGAACGTACAACAAATCCACTGTAATTTCCTCTCTGCTCTCACACAACCTCCTCTCTCTCTCTCTCTCGCTTAGAATAATAATACATAGTCGCAATACAATTCCATCATATAAACCAAGGGTTGCCTTCTAGGGAAAAACACCCTAAATTAACATAAATTCTACCATCATATCATTCGCTTAATGAATGACCCAGATTGACAATGAAATTACAATATTTTGCAAGGAAAATTTTCATCTATTTTTAGCTTCAAGGGTGGTGTCCCTGAACCCCCACCAAGGGGATCTCATAAAATTCATCAGCTCCCCCTCCTAGACCCCTCGTCACGATGATTAAATGGGCGATTTTGTTTCCCTGTTAGGAACAAGGATCCAACGCAACTGAAGCAAAAACCTTTTAACAATCAGGAAGATAATTAGGCTTCACAACCAACAAGCTTCTAGGTGTGGAGCGAGTTAGCGTATTACATTTTAATCCTAGATATGTATACAAATGAAAAGATGAACTAAAGTTGTGGTCCCTAGTATTGATCATAGGGTATGGAATTAAATCCCCTGGAGTTGGAGTTAAAATAAATCCAAGTAAATGGAAATCCAAATTTCTAGTAATCCGTCACATGCAATTGGACCTAGATCCATATTTACCAGTATGTTTGTTTAACTGGGGTCATGTATTTTTGTTTTATGAAATTAAAGTTAATCCCTTGAGTATCCAAGGCGATGTTGGTTTAAGTCTTATATGGGTCCTCCAGACCAAATTTCTAGCTAAGGAAATAAAATGAATAATCTAGGTTTTTTGGATCGTCCTCCATGGAGAGTCAACTCTGCTAAGTTTTTACTTAAAAATTTTAGTATAAATAATTTAAGCTAAAGAAGATATATGGAGTAAGTATAAGGGATGTGACTAGAGGTGAAGTTTGAATTTTTCATGGAAATATCATTGGTACAGTTGTGGTGTTTCTATTGTGCGAAGAGTGAGAAGGAACAAAGAATGCAAATGAAAATTTGCGTGATCAAGAATGAAAGAAGTATGATAATGAAGTCTATGGAAGATGTGTGACCAAGAAAGAGTTTGGGGATGAGGTTTGAATAGATAGAATGATACTATATGGAGAATTGAAAGATAAAAAATAGGGAGTGAGAAGCAAAATAAAGGAGAAACATACAAGAACTATGATAAAATAGAGTTAAAGATATAAAGAAAGGATCTAATAGGAAGCTCAAGATTGGTGCCTACATTTCTTAGTGGATTGATGTTTCCTTCTGGTTGGTGCTAGTATAGAATTTTATATTGGTGCTTGTATTTCTCAGGGGGTCAATGCCTCCTTCTAGTTAATGACAATAAAGCATTTGACGTTGTTGCCTACATTTCTTAGGGGATTGGTTTCTCCTTCTAGTTCGTGTTAGTAAATCAATGTAATAGTAGGTTGGTTCCTACATGATCATTCAATAATAAAATAAGTTTCACATATATATCTGGTGTACTTTTATGTTGCTAATGTAATTGGTATTATATATGTGTTGAAGTTTTTTAATTGGTTAAAATTTTCCATTATGGTAATTCAACACCCCCCCTTCTTAGTATAATCATATTTCTAACATTTAATAATGTGAATGGGATTTTGAAAGTTGGTGTGGATAATAACATTAGTGATTTTATCTTTGTATTGATGATAGTACTTGAAGGTTCTTCTTTACTTAAATGGACCTTGTTTCTCTAGATATAAGACAACACATTGGCCTCTCTTTTTTAAGTTTTATAATTATGAGGTTTAAAGTTGTAGTCCCAAAGGAGTGAGAAGGGTTCTTATTTAGCTAGGTGTAATTATGGATTTATCAATTGACCATATTTCTAACTTCTTTGAGAAGATTCCTAGTTGAGGGTATTGTTTTGTATACCTTCATAAGATGGATATTTTTATAATTATTTATAATTTTGTAAGCAACCTTTCTACCCCATTGAAACCAATTTTATACCCTTGAAGCAAGCATGAAAATAATTATCAAAGACAATGAACAGAAGTTTCATAAATTTAGGAATGACCACCTTTTAGTTTCATGGATTAGCCTTATAGATGTCAGGGATTGTGTATTAGAAGATTCAAAAAATTTTGGTTTGGAGGTCCTTAGCTTCAACCATTAGGAGTTGTGACCAAGAGCTAGCTAGAAATTGGTTTTAGGCTTAAGTTATCAGGTATTGTGCTATTAGGCCCTAGGTGTTAGGTGATCCATAAAAAAACCAACACACAATTTCCCTGATATTGATGGAAGTTGATATGTCTATTAACTGCTAGAGAAATACCTATCAATGATGGTGTATCGACCCATTGATTGATCAACTTTTAGGAGATCAAGAGTTATATATTGAATTATTATATTTTTAGCTATTGAGCCTTTGGAGATTGAGATATAAGATATTGGGTTTTATTCTTGATATCCCAACATGATTGTTGATTAAGAAGGAAATTTGTATCAACTGACTATGGGTTATCGACTTATTATCTTTCAGGTAGTTAGATATTGAATGTCAAGATTATTTGGGTATTGAGTTTTGGAAGATAAAGTATCATGAGGTTTTGAACTTTGCTATCGAGATTTTTTCCCGATAATGACTGAACCCAATAAATCTTGCTGATGTGGCAAGTCTTGACATGGTGTGTTGATGTTGCATGCTAATGTGGATCAAGGTGCATAATGATGTTCAGGTGGAAGTTAGGTAGTAAAAGATGTGGTTCAACTATCGATGTGGCCATATGGTGACATGTGGACATGTACTACCACATGTCTACCACATGATAGTGGTAGAAATGTTGATGTGGCACTTTGAGGATATATTTTAAAAAGGGAATAACTTTGTGTCCATAACTCAAATTTGGAAAAAAATTATATGCTTTGAAATCTCTCGACTAGAAAAAGACAATGGTAGTCTTAGAAATGATTTTTAATAAGATTGAAGGAAGAGAAAATTTGATAATCACATATCCATAAATCAAGATTGAAGGTTATATTTGGATAGTTGATATCCTTAATTAGGTATTAAGTGGTTGGGTACATTACATCATACTATAATTTATGTTATTGGTATCAATAACATAAATTATCATGCTATTTGGAGTTTCTACTTTAGGTTTATTATAAATTAATGAGTGCCATTGGCATCTACTTCTATTGTTATTTTCCTTGAAGGGAATCAATTGTTGGATAGGAACCCTACAATGGATTATTTGTTAGCAAGTCCCTTACAAAAAATGTTCTCATAAACCGTTATACCACTACAATATATAGCTCTAGCACCATAGCTTTAGATTATTATGCTCTATCAACCATGGTTGAGTCATTTTTTCTAGTTCACATCATAGATTTATTTCTTTCTTTGCATCATTGCTACATTGTAGTACAATGCAAAACACGCCATGTGAAATAATAATTCAATTTTTTCTTCAATCATGTGTGTTATTGAAGATTTTTTTTCATTAGGCACATTATGGAATTATGCCAACTTGACAAAAGATAAATGGTTGTGTCATGTTTGCATCATGCGAGCAATGTTTCTTGTATGGGTTATTTAAGATAATTTAACATGTTTGATCTATAAAAAAGTACTAAATAAATTCTAATATATTTGATATATTATTAATAATTCTTATTTTTAAAATTGATTAAAAGTATTCCCCCTATCGGGGTGCATGTAAGTGGATCATCCCACTTGGGATCCAAGCCATGAATTATCTAATGGTTATTAATGTGTGAGGGAGACTGTGGTAGGTGTGCATCGTGTATGACATATATGAGGTGATGCGAGGAGGCATGGGAGAGAGTGAGCTTGGCAACAAGGCTTGCTAAGAATTAAACAACTAGGTGGTGGAGGATATCACCAGTTCTTTGCATGCAATTTGGTTGTGGTGTATTGCTGTTCTGGGAGCTGAGGATCATTGGTCAAGTGCCTTTCCTATGGAAAGTTTGGACAATAGGCCTCTGTTGCAGAAGGGTCTAGCTGTAGGCTTCATGAAGATGGTTCTAGGGTATGTGTTGTCTCTTCCCTTTAACCCTTTCCAGAGACATACCACAAATGTGATAATAGTTCATAATATTTTAGTTCCCTCCTGTGAATGGGTGACTGTGAGATTTGGTATAGTCTGTTTGTTAGATGGGAATGTTGTTGAATTTGTTGTTTTTAAACCAGTTTCGGTCCTATATGGTGTTTTATTGCTTTGCATGGGAATGTATGGCATCGTATGGACCTTTTGTTTTTATGTGAAGGGTATTCATCATGGTTGGCGTGATTGTTTCTATATTTGGTTGAATTGGTTTACACTTAGGACCTATCGGATGTCAGTTTTGTTTCATTGGTACTCTAAATTTTGATGTGGGAAATGGCTTGAGGAGCAGGCTGGTAATCCTTTCCTTGGAAGGAGATCAACTTACCATGGTTCGTATCTTTTCAATGTAGTGCTAGAGCACGAGGTTTTAGTAGATGGAGAAGAGTACCAATGGTAGGGGGACATCTAGTTCTACTGTATTTTTATCACAAATAAACCTAGTTTTATATGTCCACTCTTTTTGTTCTTTATTAATGCACTAAGTGTTAGTGTAGATTTTAACCCCGTATAGAAATTACCTGCATATGAATTCTAAAACACAGAAAATAAACAATGCAAGAACATAACACATAAAACACATATACACAAAGATTTTCCCCTGGATCCCAAAACCGGGACTACTAGCTTGCTTTTTCATTATGTTCCTTTCAATGTTATAATACATATTTATACATGTTGAAGCATCCAATACCATGGACCGAAAACCATCACGTCCAAAACCATGGACCGAAAACCATCGCGTCCAAAAACATGTGCGAAAATCATGCACAAAACCATAGGTGGGTTCGCCCAACCTAACATAGGTTGCAAAACCAAAATTTTCCAGGGCACTACCCCAAACCCCATAGAGTGGGGTTACCTACATGCCTCAAACCCCCTGTGACTCCCCCCTCTATGCAATCGATGCAACCAGGGGGGCCTTCGCCCCCCCTCTAACCCCCCGGTTAACTACGTGGGCTAGTCACGGAAAGAATATAACACAACCCAACATTCTCCCACTTGTTGTTTTCTTTCCACAGGGGGCCACAAGAGAGCTTAGTCATTTATCCAGCCCTCCAACACCCATTATTTCTCTACACCAAGAGAACTTCATAGAGCTCACAGATTTTGTCCATGCATCTGCAGTATTCTTCAAAGTGTCCACCTTTATGAGAAACACCTTTTTGTCTTCTATCATATCCCTCACAAAGTGATACTGAACATCAATGTGCTTTGTCTTTGAATGATATGCGGGGTTCTTTGCCAATAAAATTGCACTATGGCTGTCACAGTCTATCCTTATAGCTCCCTATACTAACCCCATACTTGAACACAATCTCTGCAACCAAACTGCTTCCTTGCTAGCATGAGTGGCTGGCATTTATTCTGCCTTTGTAGTTGATAGTGCCACTACAGATTGTTTCTTACTCATCCAACTGACTGCACCTCCAAATAGGTTAAACACATACCCACTTGTAGATCTTCTCTGAACTAGATCTCCAGGGCAGTCTGCATCAACAAAGACATGAATATCCAACACTTTGTCCAATCCTGGTCTTCCTTGGTAGCACAAACCATAATCACTAGTGCCACACAAATACCTCAAAACTCGCTTCACTTTTGTCCAATGCTCCTTTCCTAGTTTTAACATAAACCTGCTCAATAATCCCATTGCATGTGCAATGTCTGGTCTAGTACAGACCATTGCATACATCAGGCTGCCGATTGCACTTGCATATGGAACACGAGACATGTCCTCTTCCTCTTCTTGTGTCTTGGGACACTATTCAGCAGAGAACTATACACCTACAGAAATAGGAACCTTCACTATTTTACCATCTTCCATATTAAATCTCTGCAATGTTGTCTCGAAATACTTCCTCTGGTTTAACCAGAGCTTCCTCTTTTCCCGATATCTTTTAATTGCCATGCCCAAAATATAGTTTGTAGCACCAAGATCTTTCATGTCGAATTTGGAGGACAATTGGGTCTCCAAATCCACATAAAAGGCCAAATAAATAACACGGTCAGCAATTAATTTAAAATACACACAATGATCTTCTTTTCTTCTGGTGAAGCCAAGTCCCCATATAAATGTCTCAAATTTCTGATACCACATCCTTGGTGACTGTTTTAACCCATACAGAGACTTTTTTAACTTGCATACCAATTCTTTCTTACCCTTCACTGCAAAGCCCTCAGGTTGCTTCATGTAGATTTCCTCTTCCAGATCCCCGTGAAGAAATGTTGTCTTCACATCCATATGTTCTACCTAAAAATCAAAATTTGCAACAACAGATAAAAGTAATCTAATAGAAGTTACCTTGGCATTAGGAGGAAAAATATCACCAAAATCAATTCCCGGCACCTGGGAATAACCTTTTGCTACCAACTGAGCTTTTTATTTCTCCACCTTTCCTTCTGCATTTGTCTTCTTCTTGAACACCCATTTGCTGCCAATGGGTTTCCTTCCAGTTGGAAACTCCACTAGATCCCAAGCATCATTTTTGTGCAAAGATGCCATTTCATCAACCATGGCCTCTTTCCAGAGTTTTCCCTCCTCTGAATCTACTGCTTTCTTCACAGTTCTAGGATCATCATCAGTAATAGATAAAGAAAAATTTGAACATAAAGTAGATGGACTATACCTTTTTGGCTGCCTTCTTTCTCGAACTGATATTCTCACACCTGAAGTTTGTGGCTCTTCATCTTCTGATTCTTCCTCTACTGTAGAGTCTGATTCTTCCTCCTTTAGCTCAAACTCTATCTTCTTAGGTTCCTTTGGTTGGAATTCATGTTTAATAACATCTTTCACCTCTCTGAGCACCACATCTCGGCTATACACAACCTTCCCTTTTACTGGGTTCCAAAGCTTATAACACTTTAAACCATCCTTATACCCAATAAAGATGCACTTTTCAGATTTACTATCCAACTTGGTTTGTTTCTCCTTTTGGAACATGTACATATGCATCACATCCAAATACCCTCATATGTGAAAGAGAGGGTTTCTTACCAGTCCATACCTCTTGTGGTGTTTTATGCTCCAACATTGTTGAAGGTGATCTGTTGACCAGGTAACATGTTGTCTCTACCGCCTTTGCCCAGAATTCCTATCCTAACCCGACGCCACTAAGCATGCTTCTTGCCCTTTCCATCAACGTCTTGTTCATTATTTTTGCAACTTCATTTTGCTGAGGGGTATATGGAGTAGTCTTCTACCGTGCTATACCACACTTCTTACAGAATTCTTCAAATTCCTTACTGCAAAACTCTCCATTGTTATCTATCCTCAGCACCTTTATCTTCTTCTCTATCTGGTTTTTCACCAGAGCCTTGAATTATTTAAACTTGTTAAAGACTTTTGATTCTTCTTAAGGAAATATATCCATGTATTCCTTGAGAAGTCATCTATAAATGATACATAGTACACAGACTTAACCAGTGATGGAACCTTCACAGGTCCAAATACATCACTATGCACAAGCTCTAATATATGTTTTGCCCTCTTACCACCAAAGGGGAAACTCACCCGATTCTGCTTCCCATATACACAATTTACACAAAAACCAAAATCCAGAGAGCTATTACTGATACCTTCTACCATACCTTTACCATGAAGTATTCGAAAGCCCTTCCCTCCAATATGTCCAAGCCTTTGATGCCACAACATGGTCTTCTCTCCAAAGACCACTAGATTTTCCTCCACTTTCAGGAACCACAGAACTGCCGCACCCATCAAGAACCATGCTACCTTGCAGCTCATATAGAGTTCCAATCCGAACTCCCCGCATCAATACTAGTGCTCCCTGAACCACCTTGTAGGTATCCTTCTCGAACACTATTTTTACACCTACATCATCCAACTTGCTTACATAAATCGGATTTTTGGCCAATGCAGGAATATGCAGAACACTTGGAGGTGTTCAAACCCTTCCACCTTGCAACTTCAACTTTACTTTTCCACGACCAAAGATTCTAGCCTTCCTATCATCCCCTAAGAATACATCACCACCATCATATTTATCATACTCACAGAACCACTCTCTATGGAGAGTGAAGTGAAAAGATGCACCTGAGTCAATCAACCATGCCTCATGATCTACATGTGTACTTGAAGAAGCCAAGTACACATCCCCACCTTCATCTTAGGTGGTTTTCGCCTCTGCAGAAGGAGCATCATCAGATCCCTTTCCTTTATCAGGAGCTTTAGATTTACACTCCCTTCTGAAGTGCCCTTCCTTTCCGCATTTCCAGCACGCCACCTTTGTAGGTTTTCCTAGAGATTTAGATCTCCCTCTAGATTTAGATCTCCCACTCGATGACTTATTTTTGTTTCTGTTCTGGGACCGTCCTCGTACAGACAAGGCATCACCATTCTGGTTGTCCATATTTTTCCATCTCATCTCCTCCGTCAGCAAGGCTGAGACTATTGCATCAAACTGCAAAGCAGTTGCATTGCTACCTATTGCAATAACCAGACTATCCCACGAATCTGGTAGAGAAAACAACAAACTGATGCACTTATCTTCATCTGAAATTTTAATATCAACAGATGATAACTGACTTACCACAGTTTTAAATGCATTCAGATGCTCTATCACTGAGTCTCCATCTTTCATCCTCAGGTTATACAGCTTTTTCCGCAGGAACATTTTATTCGCCAGAGACTTATATTGGTACAAAGTTGCTAACTTGTCCCATAAAGCCTTCGTCGTAGCTTCCCCTGATACATTCAACAATACTGAATCTGAGACACACAATCGTATTGTGCTCTTTGCCTTCCGATACAACTTCTTCCATTCTTCATCGGTCACTCCCGTTGGTTTAGTACCCGGATCTACCGCGATCCACTGATCTTTATCCACCAACAGATCCTCCATCTTGAGTTTCCACAACTCAAAACTCTGACCATTGAACTTCTCAATCTCTATCTTTACGCTACTTGCCATCTTCTTTCACCACCAGAATCGATCTCGCAGATCTCCACTGAACAGGGTCTACCACAGGCCCAAGCGAAACCCCTCAGCAACAAAGGCGTCCCCTTGAAGCCAAAACAGCTCTGATACCAAATGTAGGTTTTAACCCCGTACAGAAATTACCTGCATATGAATTCTTAATCACATAAAATAAAAATGCGAGAGCATAACACATAAAACACATATACACAGATATTTCCCTCGGATCTCAAAATTGGGACTACTAGCTTGATTTTTCATTATGTTCCTTTCAATGTTACAATACATATTTATACATGTCAAAGCATCCAATACCATGGACTGAAAACCATCGAATCCAAAACCATGTGTGAAAAACATGCACAAAACCATAGGTAGGTCCGCCCAACCTACTATAGGGTCCAAAAACAAAATTTTCCAGGGCGCTACCCCTGATCCCATAAAGTGGGTTTACTTGCACTCGTCAAACCCCCTGTGACCTCCCTGCTATACAATCATCACAACAAAAGGGGGCTTTGCCCCCCCCCCCCCCCCCTCAAAACCCCCTAGTTAACTATGTGGGCTAGTTGTGGAAAGAATATAACACAACCCAACAATGGTCATCAGTCTGAAAGGGGTAGGATTGAATATGGTTGCGCTCCCCCAAGAGACACTCTACCTCTTGCAGGATGGAGTCTCGCAGAACGTTGAGCCTTGGAGAGTCATGATCTGTAGGTGATGAGAGAGAAGCACATAAACATCGAGCAGTTGTGCCTACATTATAACGAGGTAGTAGAGAAAAATAAGAAAATTATCCAAGTAGTGGAGGAAGCCTACCAAATGCTCCCAGAATTGGACATTCGAGTAGAAGAACAGGTGGAAGCATGCATCCGCAAGTTAGCCACAAGGGTGCGTGATGCTCGAGCAGAGATGGTCAGGTTCCAGTAGGATTTGAACCTATAGATCACATAATTGCAGTTGCAGACTCAACCTTCAACTCTTCCGGAAGTCAGGGTACAACATACAATTGTTATTACAACAATAATAGCGGCGGTTGACAGTGTAGTGGAACACTGAATGCACCTTTTTGAATAGTCGTTCAAGGTACTAACCACCTTGCAGGAGGACCCGAATGTAGAGCACCTGGAGAAAGGGGTGAATGAGCTACAAGAAAGGTATCACGAGGTAAAAGGGACTGTGCAAATGGTTTCCCTTACGTAAAGGCTCAGATGGATGTTGTCATAAAATCACACCTACAGCCATGGATAGATGAATCATATACGATCACAACTTCCATTAAAGGGAAGCTCGCGACACTACAGGCCACTCAGTAGAATATTTAGGGTAGCATTTCAGCGATAGTCACTGAGCAATGAGTGAAAGAAGTATAGCAGGCAGCTGCTCAGTGCTCTGCCGAAGTTGTGGTGATCCAAACGAAGCTAGGAGGTCTTCGTGCTAAGATCTCTGCAACTGCAGAGTGACTCAAGGGTGAGTCATGATGTTTGTGTTGGGGGCCTGTTGGGCATGGGATCCCCCAAGGGTAGTTTTGGGGCCAAAAGCCCATATTTTGGTTAAATTTTGTAATCCAAGTTTAAAGGCTTTGCATTTTTTGGTCACAGAGCACGTAGATGTTAAAGAGTCATAGGGTTTTCCACCCTTATTTTGGAAATGTAATGTCAGTTGTAAAATATATACCCATGGTCCGTGGACAATGTGATTATATAATTAGAGCTAATCTCTAAGTGATTTAGAAGAAGAATCAATGAATAAAGCAATGAATATATGATGTATGAGCATAGCTTTAAAGTAGAAGTCTAAGTCTTGGGTCGTAGCATAGGTAGAGGCTCTGTAGTTGAGTGTGTGGATCCCTACAGCTAAGTGTGCAAGGCTAGTCGTGTCTGTAATTGTCTAGAATTATTAATAAAGATAAGTATTCTACAATTTATGCATCTTTATTTCTTGTTTATGCATCTTGATATGTTGGGTATGAATTTCACTTATAATTCTTATATGATGCACGAATGTATGTAAATTTGTTGGTTAAGTGAATGCAAGTAACAACATCTGTTTACGTGAAGCTAACTAAGATTGGTTAATAAGATAAGTAAGACACTTAGCCTAGTTTGGGAGATATCCCAGTTCACTGCCCTAGTAGCACGAAATTATTTCAGCCCCTGGTTAGGGTTGCGCAAAAGTCGATTGTACCCTTTTGCAAAAGTACTAAAGGGTGGAATAGATGGTTAAGGAACCTGTTCGAAGGTAAGTCTAGCTGGAATAAACTGACATCACATCCATCTGAAGGGTGCAAAAAATTGGTTCTACCATCCCCAATACTGCTTCAGGTCAGACTTCAGTCTGCACTCCACGGGCTGATGCCAAAAGGGCCAGTAGTGTAGGGATTTGTTTGGAAAACTAACGCTGAACATGCGTCAAGCCCCCTCAAGCCAACAATGTGTGATGTCGTATAACTCAAATCTGACTAAGAAAGAGGTCAAAGACTGGTTGGATAGGAATATCCATGAATTTGCGGCGTAGGAGAATAGAAATCCATGGCTGACAAAGGAACAGTGGTTAGACAGGTACCTATATACATAAATCCATGAGATCTTTTTTTGTTCCTTTCCAATGGAGTTATACGAGCAGATAGCAAAACTAGCGAATAGACAAGGAAGGTGGAGACTTGACGTCCTATTGTTTGAACCCTAGAGTTAGTACATAGAACGGAAGCCTCTGAGGATAAGATTTTCTATGTTATCAATCATTGGCTTGATCACATCATAGGAGGATTCATGACTGAATTCGCGGTTGATACCTCAGTTAGTTACAGCGAGGCAGAGCAGTGCATTTTCAAAGATCTGTGAGGTAAGTACTTGAAGTTTTTAAATACCTGTATTAAGATATTATTGTGAGAAAAATGGGTTATGCAGCTACATTGATGTTCAAAGCTACGTAAAGTGGAAAGACTTACAGAAATGAAGGAAGAAAGGGTCCTGAATATAGCCCACTGATTTCACCGTCATTGGGTTATGAAGGGTGAGTAGCGCAAGCTTCTCTGCAAAGTGAAGTTCCATTAATAAGACAAGGATTCACATGACTGCCACCTCCACCTACACCACCTCCAACTTCACCACTGTCACTTGTGAATTTTCCCATACCACCACCACCTCCACCATAGTTCAACATGGAAAATTTAGTGAAGATGCCTTTGTTTAAGGGCTTGGGAAATTAGGACCCGAACCAATTTTGGTTCATCATGAAAGTTGTATGGGAAGCTTAGGGTGTCACAAATGATCACATGAAGAAGGAAACATTGGTTAGTGCTTTTCAGGATCATGTGTTAACTTAGTACATCAAGTACTCTAATGATAACCCAAATGCTGGGTTGGCAGAGATCTAGACCGCATTGAATAAAGAGTTCAGTAGGCCTAAATCTGAGGCACAATCGATTGTGGGGTTCAAGGAAATCACGATGAAACCAGGTGAGTCACCTTGGGAATTGGATCAGAGATTGAAGTGTAAAATCTGCAAAGCCAATATGAACTTAATAGATGGAAAACACCACGAACGGTTCGTGGCTTCACTCCTGCCTCACCTAAGGGTTGCGCTATCACAACAGAAGATTATGACTCAGGCAAAGGCCTTGGAGATTTCCATAAGACTGAATGAATGTCGATGCAAGATTTGAATCTGGGGGTTCAGTAAATCCATGTATAGTTGCAAAATATTTGCCTTGAAATGCAAAGTTTGAAGCAAGACAGAACAGTTCGACCGGAGGTGCATGAAGAAATATGGTGCTTGAAATGTAAAGGTCAGGGGCATAACAAAGACCACTGCTTACTCTTTGCTAATTATATTGTAGGAAGAGGACTGATGCCTTTGAAGCCAAAAGCCCAAGTAGGACTGAGCGTAGGGCCTGCTTTGTGGTGCACTATATGTCAGGTAGCAGGAAAACATATGACGAATAACTTTCATTTGTTGCAGAAGTTTGTACAAACACTGCAATAACCTTTTTGTAACTTCTACAGGTTGGTAGGGCATGATGAGTGCAAATGCAAAAGTTATGAATTAACGATGGACAAAACACCCACCTATAGAATCTAGGCAGAAATCTAACCTCCTGACCAAAGTGGTGGGATGGTGTGAACAAGCTTTCAGGGGCGTAGACGAGGCAGACCTGGCAGAGGTCGAGGACACCTGATCTATTACAATTGTGGAGGACGAGGACACTATTTTCGTGAATGCACTAACCCAACGCATTTGTCATGCAAATATTGTATTTAGTTTGATCATGAGGCAGAGGACTATCCTACGCTAATAGCGAGGATATGCAATAAAGGGGTGATACCACCTCAGTCGACTCAAAACCTACAGATGATGAGGACTGAGCCTCACGAGGAGGATCCGAATGTGAATATAGTGCTTCAAAGGGGAATTTCAACGGGTGCATGGGTTCACAAAGCTTTGGCAAAGGAGGTTGAATTTGATTTGGATTGCGCATGCAAAACGTTCATGGGAGAAAAGAAGAGCTTCGATGAGGCCTCTACCTCAGGGAGTAGGGATAAGCTTGATTAGGAAATGGACCCTTCTATGCTTACAACCTTTCTAGAGACCTGCATGAAGTTTCTGAGCACTAGCAAGGTTGTGAAGCGGTTATAGGAGCTTATAAATAGATCTGCTGGAAACTCTCTGGGTGAACCACGCATTGTACGGAAGATTGGTAAGCATAAAGCAAGGACAAGACAAGAGATGAGACTGACCATGCAGATAGGAGAATATGAAATGGATCAGGTTATTCTGGATCTGGGGTCAGACATGAACATTTTACCAAAGCATAATTGGGAGTGGATGTGAAAGCCTACACTGCAGTGGTCTCCAATTTAGTTAACAATGGAAAATCAGCAGAAGATCATCCCCATGGGATGGCTGCAAGGAGTAACTGTAGATATTGAAGGTGAGAGCGCATTGGATGAATTTTAAGTGATAGAAATTATGGATGATAGTAACCTGTACCTTGTGCTCCTTCGCATTGATTGGGCTACTGACATGAACGGGGTAATCAACCTAAAGAAGTGAAAGATGATATTTGAAAAGAAATTGCTTCATTTAATAGTACCCCTAGATCCTGCTGAAGGATCTCACTATACTGAACCAGTATGTGATTACAAAAGCGATGATGATTTGGACTACATATATAAAATAACAACGCGAGACCAATATTGGCTGAATCCAACAGCGGATGGACGAATTACATGGGATTGTGAGAGTTCTTGCACCTCAGACTCTGATGAATAATTAAAGCGCTGGCAGAATTAGCTACATGAAGTAACCATGCTGAGTTGTAACATGATGACCCGGTCGCTGCGTTGTGTATCGTCAAAGGTAAGAAATGTGCCTATTTACGATGGCTTGAATTATGTATATGTATTTTTGGATGCATTTGAGAGGTAAGTACCTACCTAGAAGTCGCATCGACCGGGCACGAAAAACTTTTGATAAATCCTCCCTCAAAAATCCTGAAAATGGTTAAAAATAGGAATAAATGGCATGAAAATGAAGCTTAGGGCTTTGGCTCTTACTTGTAACTGGCGACTCGGCGAATGAAATCTCGGATATCCCATAATATCCTTCGAAATAGTTAGGGAAAAAGTGAGTAAAAAGTCTTTCACAACAAGGTAAAATGGTAAATGGTAAAAAATATTTACTTTTTTCTCCTTTTTATTCAATTTTTCATGAAATATTAGGTTTTTGTGAATATTTTGACCTATTTTGCCTCAAGAATTGGATAATGCACTTTACCGTTTTTATGCAGCAACAGGCGATGGATGCTCAACGATGATGCCAAGTCATGTTTCAGCCCTTTTCTCGACTCGTAAAACTCATATGAAAGGGTTGTCAAGTGTTTTTCCCTTTTGACTCATAAAAGAGAATAAAATGGGGGGTCCACTTTCAAGCTCTTTTCCGACCCTTTAAAAGAGAAAAGGTAGTCAAGCCCTTGTTGTTTTGAACTCATTAATGGATGTGAAACATCATGCATCTAGTATAATTTTATCCCTTTTTCGGGCTGGGATGCACTATTTATGAAAAGGATACTCCTAGACTGAAATGGTCAAGCAGTTTTCTCAAGTATCATTTTCTACCTTTTCTTGCTCGAGAGACACAAATGTACAAAAAGGGATCTGTTACACAAAAATATCGTCACCTTGATTATTTGCAATTAGTATGGGTCTATCACCACCTATACCAGCCTCCTAAGCAAGTCTGATACCTCAGCTCTTCAAAACAAGCTTTGGAAATGAGAGAAAGACATCAAAAAGCAATGTAACTCTGGTTCTGCACTTTCTCTCACTTTTGCCTGCGGGCCCGCACCCTTTGTTCAGAGTACCTGCTAC
>APFE031342321.1:129462-277659 GCA_000404065.3 Pinus taeda | reverse complement strand
TCTATTAGCATAAATATAATCAAAAACATGAAATAAACTAATGAGAATGGTGGATTAAGTCGAATTAGGAGGTTGAATGAGCCCAAATAATTATCCATTTTTGGGGCTCATCATCACCCCCTACTGAAAGTGTTGCTCATCCTCTGAGCAACTAATCTATTTCCTCATCTTTGATGGCCTTGGTGGCCTCCCTGTCATGCCAAGCTTCTGAAGTGATGTCCTCTTCTTGATCATGAAACCATGCTTTTCTCTCTGCTTCTTCCCACTGCCTGTGCTCCTTTTCTTGTAGCACTTTTGTTAGTGCCTCAACCTTAGCCTGCAATTTGTCCTCTCTTTGCTGCTCATCAGATGTTTCCTTGTCTTTGCTTCTTCCTGTGAATGTTTGGCCACCTTTTCCTCCAATTTCTTGGTCTCTCTTAGCTTAGCCCGAGTTTCCTATAGAGAATTCTCAGCTTCCTGTAGAACTGTCTCAGCTTCCTGTAGAACTGTCTATGAGTCCATCATCTTAATTTGCTCTTTCTAGGTGAAGGCTTTTGGCTTCCTCATTCATAGATGATGGATCTCTTTGAAGTAGGCTCCTCCTTTTATTTAGCTTTTGTGTCCTTAATGACAATTTGCTCCTTTGACTGTGGTTTGGGTCTGCCAGTTCTTATCTGCATGCTCTTTCTTGCCTTAAAATATAGTGGAAGCTCCCTCTTTCACTTCTCCTCTAGCTTGGGAGAGGTACTTAGGGCGGCCAGCACAGTTGCTGCCTCCCTAGCTAGGATTTCGGCTGATTTCTCCTTCTGCTTCCCTTTTTCAGGACTTCCTATAGAAAGTCCTGTAGCTGATTTCTGGCTTCCTGTAGAAATTGTTTCAACTATTTTGGTCTACTTGGCTGGGGGTTCCTTCTCCTTGACCTGTGTTGTGGTTGCCTTGGGTGTGTCCCTACTTGTTTGTACTTTTTTAGTCTTCTCTTCCCTGATTTGCAACCGTTTCTCCCTTGGCATTTGTGCCTTTATTCCACCCATAGCTTTGGCCTTGGTAGCTTGGCCTTTGTCTTGTTTCTCTTCTTGCTTTTCCTGTGGTGGCCTGTCCTGACTCTTCTTACCCTTAATTTGCTTACCCTTAGTTAGCTTCTCTACCTCAATATGCTCATTTTCCTCACTACTGGATGAAGTGTAAGTTCACATGACAACCATGGATAATGTTGAATCATGAATCCCCCTGGCATGGTAAGAGTGCTCCCTTTTTCTTATTCTTTTTTCAGAAATAGAAATGTTGTTTATAGTTTCCTCCTGGACTCAAGGAAGAATTCTTCAGCTGTTTGATATCAATGAACAACAATTCCCTCGTTTCAAGGCTTTTGCTACCCAAATACTCGACTGTCAGAAGGGAATTAGGCTCCCACAGACAAAGTGTAGAGCTTAATTTTCATCCCCAGCATGCATACAACCACATAAATTTCACATTCTTCATGCACATGTTAGTCCTCACAGTGCTTTAATTCTTGTACAGGAGAAATTTGTTAATAGGAACCGTGGAGGGGAATGTGATGCAGAACCAACTGAAAATTTTCGTGTATCACACAGGAAAACTACCATTCTTGACCCACAGGCAAGGTTGTTTCATACTTTCTTATTCAAAAACAGTTTTAATTCGCCACCTTTCAGATGTATCATGCATGGAAGAGTGTTTTTTCAAGCCTACTACTTTCGGGACTCGCAATTTGTCGAAGAAAAATCCAGGCTTTTCTGCTCTGGAAGGCTCTGCTGTACTTTCCTATAGAACGTCTTCCTGTAGAAATGCCTGTAGAGTGCCCCTGCGCCTCTGAGCAAGCCTGATACGTGGGATAATTTTGAAAACAGGTAGAAACCAGTGGAGGACAACTAGTTCAACATTTTGTGGAAGCGGAGGATGCATACTTCAGTCAAGTGCAAATGGACAACAGGTGGTGTGAGTTTCAGCTGAGCATTTTTCATTGCGGCGTGATTCTTGGTGAGGGAGTGAAGTGGCCAGGTGTACGTGGCCACATGCAAACTGCAGTTCTACTTATTAACTATATGTTTTCTTCTTGATCAGTTGCACTAGAGTTCAAACGGCTAACACTCCCTGTTTTTTCTTTTTTTTCTTTTCTTTTTAATTTCACGTGAGTTGTCTAACACATACGTTGCATGATTCTTGGCTGATTGATAGAGAATTGGACAAGGAACTATCGGCTTAATCTTGCTATATTTGTGGCTCAATTCCACCATTCCATTCATTCATGCAGTTTTTAAATTAGATTTGTGCAATAGAAGAACGAGTTTCAGTCATGTACCTGAAGTCAAATGGCTGCTGTGAGGTGATGTGGCTAGTCATTACTGCATGCACTGGTTTCTTTGGTTGCATGAGGGCTTGGCTGATTATTTTTGGTTGTTTTCCTTGTGTACGTGTCCTCTGACCAGATCTAAGCTACAGGCATTTGTTTCCACGTTCAAATCTGCACCTTCAAGCTGCTGCTGCTGAATTTTCACCGGACCAGAACATGTTTTTGCCATTGCTTCCAAACGGTAAACCAGATCGATTTGAAACTTGCTGAGCGTGTTCCTATCATCATGATGCACCTCCCATAACAAAATCATGATCAATGGATGCACAGATTTCGAGAAAAATGGAAAATTGCTGAAGATTTCAGAGATGAATTTCTCGGAAACCGTGCATCGAAATCGGCTGAAACTGCTTGGGTAGGCTACTATGACCCATGTGCATCTCCCCATGAAACAGGTTTTGAAACGGATGCAGGGATATGGAGAAAATGCAAAAATGGCTTAAGGAGATGGAGGTTGATTTCTCGGAAACCATGTACCGGAATTGGCTGAAACTACTCAGAAATGTTGCCATCACCCTTGTACAATTCCCCATAAAATGGTTTTTCAAATGGATGCATGGTTTTCATGTTAGGGCAAAAACAAATTTTGTTCTAGGTATTTTTGCTTCAAGGCATTTTGCAGTTTTGTTGCATGGTAAGAAAAGTGAACTTGGGTTGTGATGCAGGTATGGAGATGATGGAGGAGGAGTTTGAAGATTGCAAGAGGACTTCTGAACCCTTGAGGAAGCTACCATGTTCGCCAAACCACCTTTTTGAAATCCATTTCTAGCTTCCTACAATTTCTATAGGAACTTCCTGTAGAAGCACAATGTAGAAGCACAATGAGGTGGAAAAATGATGGAGAAAGGCGAGGGATGGACACAGAGGTGCTTGCAGGCCTAACCAACAGATTCTCACCATCAGATTCCATTTTAAAATTGAATTTGGTTCGTCCAAAGGTTCTACAAGATGTTTCCTGTAGAAAACACAGAACTTCCTGTAGAAGGCACAGTTTTCATAAAAGGAGCACAATGAGGTGGAAAAGATGATGGAAAAGGGTGAGGAATGGGAACATGGATGCTTGCAAGCATAACAAATAGATTCCAAGCTTTAGATCCCCTTCCAAAATCAAATCTGGCTCGCATGAAGGTTCTACAGGATGTTTCCTGTAGAAATATAGAACTTCCTCTAGAAGGCACAAAAATTTCTTTGTCTTTGTTTTGAATGATCCTCCTGACCTGCAATGTCCTACTTGCAACCTGCAATTAGTCAATGGAAATTAAGTTTATTTTTATTTTTCTTTTTCTCTTTTTTTTTGAAAAACAATTAGGGCGCCTCATGGAGGTTTTCACCCTAATTGCCTGCCCTAGGCGCCTCCAAGGGAGGTTTTCACCCAAGGATCTTCTTCTGTTTTTCTTTTTCTCTTTTTTCTCTTTTTTTTTTCTTTTTTCCAACCCATTGACCGCCTCATGGAGGTTTTCAATCAATGATCCAATCTAAGGCGCCTCCGAGGAGGTTTTCACCTTAGATTTTTCCTCTTATTTCCATTTTTTCATTTTTTTCTGTTTTTTTTCTTTTTGTTTTCTACCCTACCCTACTTGAAAAACAAAATCGTTCTCAAGTATAAGAATACTTCCAATGG
The DNA here is from genome assembly GCA_000404065.3 of Pinus taeda. Taxonomy (NCBI): domain Eukaryota; kingdom Viridiplantae; phylum Streptophyta; class Pinopsida; order Pinales; family Pinaceae; genus Pinus; species Pinus taeda. Next base: position 273,688 of record APFE031342321.1, on the reverse strand, counting down.
ATCCATGTGCACATCGAGATTAGAGACAAAATGATGTGGAGGCTCGAAATGCATGCTTTGATAGCTGTCCGAATTTCGAAGAACAAATGATTTGACTTTGAAGGGATCGAGCATAGTTGAGGAAGAGAGTACTGCTGCAACTTAGTGACCGTCTGAAACCATCTCTCAATGTAGCTCTAATATCCTTGGTCCTTTTGTTGATCTCGATCATTCTTCATGTCACCTTCTACCATGACCTTCTCATATTCCTCTTTTTGCTGATCTTTCTCTTGAGTACATGGAGGATTTGATGGTAACCATGAGGGAACTCTCTCGATCTCTGATTCTAATGTCTTCTCTTCATCAAGTGTAGCCCATGGTTCCTTGATATCCTCCTTTGAATCTTCTTTTGCTGAATGTGGTCCTTCAATGTTGTCAATATAATCTCTTTCTGGCAATACTCTTCCTGAGTTATTGTGAAGATCATTGAGCTCAAGAGGAGTCATTTGGACATATTGTGCCTCAGCTTTGCAATTGGGTTGAGCTACTCTAATGTGCGGGTTTGGAAATGGTGGTATGGGTGGTTGGGCAGGTGGTGGAGGCAAATGAGCAGGAGGAGAGTTGTACTGGGGCCTCCACCCCTGATGAGGTTCATTCCACTGAGGTTGTGGCTAAGCATAAGAGTGAAATGAATGAGCAGCTGGTTGGGCATAATATGGATCTGTGAAGGAACAAGGAGGACGATACGACCAAGGAGGGAGTGTGGACCAGGAAGGATGAGCAGGGGGACCCCAAGAAGGCATGGAAGTGGCTTGATAGTGTTCGTAATAGGTATGGAATGTCTCTTGCATTCCTTGCTGGTAGGGTATGGGTCCATGTGACCTCCTTTGGTTCATGAAATAGAGTGGTTCAGTGACTTCTTTGGCCCTTTTATATGTAGCTTTGATTCCAAGCAAGGAAGGGCACTGATTCGTAGGATGGTATTCTTCACAGATGAAACATACTTCCAAGGAGTGCATTGGACATTCGTGCCTAGGATGCTTTCTAGTGCACCTAAGACAAAACATGTCCAAAACCCTCTTGGCTTCCTCTTGCTTCCTTTGGATCTGCAAGGTACCCAGTTGCATGGCAAGAAACTACCTCATATCACTCTTGAAATCTTCCATATGATTTGCAAATTCATTTTCGGACAAGGTACTGCTCCTAACACTTCTGCTTGTAGCCATTTGCTCCAGAGGAATGTTTTTTTCTTCTTCTTCCCTTGAGGTTCTTCAAATATGTCTTGTTGTCCACTAAGGGTTCTTTAACCACAGCCATTGAAGAAGAGATAAGGTTGGCTGTGTGAAGCAGTGGGGGTGTTATGCAATCATTTTTCTAACTTATCTCTACTCCTACAATGCATGAAAAAAATATTTTTGGTTGATTTTTGTATTTTACTTCTTGTACCTGCAAAACTAAAATAGATTGAACTGCAACTAACTATCTTGCTGAAATGAAAATGCGGAATTGAAATGAAAGCAGGAAAGGACTAATCTATTTTTGCTCAAATGAAATTGCAGGAATGAAATGCTAGGCTATGCTTGTGGAATTGAAATGCTAATATACGCTTGCAGAAATGAAATTGCGGAATTGAAATGCTAATCTATGAAAGTGGGAAATGCTAATCTACTTTTGCAGAAACGAAATTGCATAATGGAAATGAAATAAACTACTTAGCAGAAGGTTGTAGTAGAAAATAGAAGAATAGCAGCAATCACCAATACTCTGATGCTTCCCCGGCAACGGCGCCAAAAAGATGGTGGGCCCCAGTATTGCAGCAATAATGTTGCAACTCCTGGGACTCCCTTCTTTAATTTTATCAACCCGGTAGTTCGTAACAAACTTGGAAGCGACAATGCTGTATGCACAAGTACTAGCTCTTGTCGCAGCTGTCACTTGGTCAGCTGGCACAAGTCCGCTAGGGGCTTAAGACAACTTCTATGAGCTCTGAGAAGAAGCTTTTTAATTGATGCACGAAAGCTAACTCAAAGGAATCTAATCTACTTGCGGAAAGAAACTGGAAGCCAAAAATAAACGCAAACCCTAGCAAACCCTAATTCTACCAGTTAGTCCTACTGATGCAAGAAAGAGGATGCAAGCTACTGGGAGAGATGACATTGACTTCTAAGAATATGAAATGCATGTATCTAAGCTATGTCTATAGAAAAATCTGAAAGAACCATCTTTTTGTATTTTTGAATAAGTTGTCACAATTATCATGCATGCAATTTAATTGTTTTTTACTGTGCAGAGGTGGATCAAGGAGGAGAAATGCTTGGAAAAGGTTGGGAAGGTTCAGAGAGGGTCTAAGGAGTCCCTAACACCCTTCCAGAGAGTTTCACAAGGTTTGGCTATCAAGAAAACTCATTCGTGAGCTTCTACAGGAAGTCTGCAAGGGTCCTACAGGATGTTCAGAGATTTCTACAGGATGTTCAGAAATCTCTACAAGATGTTTAGAAATGGGAGTTTGGAGGATGGATGAGTGAGGGAAGATGTAGGAATGGATATGGAAGTAGGATAGGGGTTTGAAGAGGTCCAGGACTTGGGGAATGGAGCTGAGGAGTGGCAAGGATGGTGGGATTTGTTCAAGGAAGGCTGAAGCAATGTTGCACAAAAATTAGGGTTTTGGGAGCAAATGGAAAACGTGAGGCAAGGATTCTAAGTAGAGGGTGTAGTGGATGGTGCTGATGGAGAATAAGTAGATGAAGAGGTGGTACAGGTGCTCTGCAAGTCGTTTTTCCAATCTAAACCAACAAAGACTTGTAAATTCAAAGACCTAGTTACGTTGACCTAATATGCTAGCTGCCAGTAAAGAGAATGAACAAAAGTGTGACCTGAAATGAAACCATGTATTTTATCTCATGCAACTAAGGAAACAAAATTCTAAACTTGTAACCAACTTCTACACATGAAAATCAAACACTAGTGATTGCATGGCAAAGCAAAATCAGTGTTTTTGTGGGCAGCAAAGTCATCCTAGTCACAGCTCCTGATCCCACTGAGGGAGAGGTGAAACCAGAGATGTTTGATGGCCCTTTTCTTGAAGCTTTTTTTGTTAACAACCTGTCAACTAAATCTGAGCATGAAAATCTATTTTACTCATCAAAAACAACCTAAATAACAAAACAAGATTTAAATCTAAATAGCAGATTTTATTCTAAGAATGCAGCAAAGACACATGAAAGTAAACAAAGGAGGTACTAGGCGCTTGAGATGGGCCCAACCCCAAGAGCTACAGCCTCCTAAGAGAGATTTAGAGCTGTTGCAAAGCTGGATTCATCTATATTGATCAAAAGAAATGTTACATTCCAAAAACTGTCCACAAGGAGAACTTGAAAATGTGCTGAAAGCAAAGCTAATACTGCCTAAAAATCGAACTACAAAATGACTACAAAATGAATACAAAATGACTAACTACTGGCTAACCAAAATGACTAACTGAAATGAGGCCCTAAGCCCTCTTATTTATACAAATTGAGGACCCCAACAGTCCTAAACTTTAGGGACTCGGCTGCCCAAAACTTGTAGTTAACATCAGTCCTACTTGACTTGCTTGGCTGCCTTTGTGATAATTGATTTGGTCACCCTTGAACTCCGAGCTAATGGTGGAGAATTCGAGGTAAGGGCCCATAAATGAAGGGGACACCTTCCTACAAATCCTTTCCCTTGTTCTCCCACGAATTTGGCTGCCAAGTGCTCATTAAAACCTTCAATTTTGTCTCCAAATTGACCAAAAAGGCTACACAAAGCACACATTAGACTTGTTGGCATAATGACTAACCCAATTCACTCTATTAGCATAAATATAATCAAAAACATGCAATAAACTAATGAGAATGTTGGATTAAGTCAAATTAGGAGGTTGAATGAGCCCATATAATTATCCATTTTTGGGGCTCATCATCACCCCCCTACTAAAAGTGTTGCTCATCCTCTGAGCAACTAATCTATCTCCTCATCTTTGATGGCCTTGGTGGCCTCCCTGTCATGCCAAGATTCTGAAGTGATGTCCTCTTCTTGGTCATGAAACCATGCTTTTCTCTCTGCTTCTTCCCACTGCCTCTGCTCCTTTTCCTAGAGAATTCTCAACTTCCTGTAGAACTGTCTCAGCATCCTGTAGAACTGTCTTTGAGTCCATTATCTGAATTCTTTCTCTCCAAGTGAAGGTTTTTGGCTTCCTCATTCATAGGTGATGGACATCCTTGAAGGAGGCTCCTCCTTTTGTTTAGCTTTTGTGTCCTTAATGACAATTTTCTCCTTGTCTGTGGTTTGGGTCTGCCCACTTTGATCTGTGTGCTCCTTCTTACCTTAAAATACATGGAAGGCTCCCTCTTTCACTTCTCCTTCTGCTTGGGGGGTGTGCTTAGGGTGGCCAGCACAGCTACTGCCTCCCTAGCTAAGATCTCAGCCAATTTCTCCTTCTGCTGTCCTTTACCCAAACTTCCTGTAGAAAGTCCTGTAGTGGCCGTTTTCTGGCTTCCTGTAGAAGCAGTTTTCTGGCTTCCTATAGAAACAGTGTTCCCTGATTTGGCTTGCATGGTTGGGGGTGTCTTCTTCTTCAATTTTGTTGTGGTTTCCTCTTCCCACTGCTTATACTCTTCTTCTTCTGTGCCTCCTTCTAACAATCCCAAATGCAAAGGGGAACTTAACTTGAGGCCTATCCAGCTGGCCTGGAGATTTTGCATAGACTTTTTGTAGGGAGGCACTCATGCCAAGGCCTCCCTCATTCTAGTTGGAGTGTGGTATTCCCTGATTTTGAGGCTGTGGGACAATGTGTCCCACCTACAAGTGCAAGCATGAACACAATTGTCCCCCAATAATCGCTCCATATCCTCGAAGTGTGTTATGGCCTGAGCTTGTCGATCCATGTACTCTAACAGGGCCTAAGAGTTGGTTGCTAGGTGTTGGTGCTCTTCTTCCATTAGCTGATGCTGGTTCCAAGACCTTGAGACCCGACTCTCTAGTGGTGAATGTTGCATGCACTGGCTTCGTTTGATGTGAGCTGCTGGTGTCACCATGGTATGTGCTCCAGCCGAATCAGCTGCTACAAGATTCCTGTAGGACATCCTGTAGTCGTTTCTCCTCCTAGGGTGCATGCTGAAACAAACAAAGTTGCGTTCACATATGAAGGGTCCTGAGGGTGCCTTGACAGGTAAGGTGTGCGGGCCTCTGCATGCTTTATTTTTCACTTGAAAAACAAATTTCTATCTGGGAAAACAGGGTTTTCGTATGACGGTGCAGGGATATTCAACCAGATGGTGGTGATGGTGGCGATGGTGGTGAGAGGAGATGAAACAAGTGGAGGATGGAAGAAAAGAGTGGTTGCATGCCTCCTCAACAGAATTCAAGCTTCAAATCTCTCTCCATAATCGATTTTGGCCTGCCCAAAGGCTCTATAGGATGTTTCTGGTAAAAATACAGAACTTCCTGTAGAAAGTCCTGTAGCTTCCTGTAGAAGGTTGAACCATGACTAAATTGTGTCCGAACCCTGAAAAAAATGAGTGTTCATGGAGGGGATGGATGTGAGGATGCCTTGGAACTTGGTAGGGACCCTTCTGCTTGTGTTGGGAGGCCCCATTTCCGCATTGTGTACCTACAACCTGCAACAATTACCAGGGATTAAACTTGTTTGTTTTTTTTTCTCTCTGTTTCATCCTTCTTTTTCTTTCTTGCTTTTCCTCTTGCTTTCCTTGTGATGGTTTCACTGTTGGTCTGCCCTGCGTTTTCTTACCCTTAGCTTTCTTCCCCTCTGTTTTCCTCTCTTCCTCAATTTGCCCCTTTTCCTCACTGCTGGATGAAGTGAGTTCCTCGGCCAGAATTTGGATATAATGCCCTGTTTTGGCTTGTGCTCTGATTAGAAGGAGAATTCTGATATGGCTTTCCTCCTTGACTCTCAGGACAAGATTTCTCTGTTGGTTGTATCTCTCCTTTCACCAATTCCTTGGTTATAATATTGGTGCTGCCCCAAAACTCGATTGTCAAAATGAAATTAGGCTCTCACAGACAGAGTGCAGAGCTAATTTTCACACTAACCATATAACAGTCACAAAAGAAAAAGGTTTATATGTGCATAGCTGAGCCTTACAGCGGTTTATCGTTATAATGGGGAGAGTTTTCTGGCAGGAACCATGGAGGTGAATACGACACAGCACCATTTAAAAGAAATTATGTGTATTATATAAGCAAAACATCGTCTGGACCCACAGGCATATTGGTTCCAATATTTTTCACTTCAAACGAGATAATTCACCACCTTTCGAAAATTAAGCATGGGGATGGCATGTTCGAGCCTACCTCTCCTTGAGATTTCCAATTTGTCGAAGAAAAATCCAGGCTTTTCTGCTCTGGAAGGCTGTTTTCTGTGATTCCTGTAGAAACGCCTGTAGAGCGTGACAAGCGGGAATTTTTTTAAGAAACGGCAGAATTCTAGAGAAACCAGGCAGGAATCTTGTAGAGGACCACAGGTTAACTGATCTAGACGTGGTGGACGTGTGCTCCAGTTGACCGCAATTGAACAGAGGGTGGTGAGAATTTTAGCCGAGCATCATTTAATTTCAGCGTGATTTACGTGAGAGAGTGAAGTGGCCAAGTGTACGTGGCCACATGCAACTGGAAGTGTTGTTCCTGAACTGTGTGTTTTCCCCCTGTAATCACTGTCGTGAATTGAACTGAGGTTTAAATGGCCAACACTCCTGGTTGCTTTAATTTTCATGTAAGTCAGCTATCCACGTGTACTGCGTGACTTCCGGCTGAGTGTTAGAGAAGGCAATCAGATTAAGCTTGCTATATTCATGGCTTAATCCCACCATTCCATTCATTCATGCAGTTTTTAAATTAGATTTATGCAATAGAAGAACGAGTTTCAGTCACATACCTCGAAGTCAAATGGCTACCGTGAGGTGTTGTGGCCTGTCATTGCTGCATGCACTGGTTTCTTTGGTTGCATGAGGGCTTGGCTGATGATTTTCAGTTGTTTTCCTTGTGCAGGTGTCCTCTGACCAGATCTAAGCTACAAGCATTTGTTTCCACATTCAAATTTGCACCTTCAAGCTGCTGCTACTGAATTTTCACCGACTAGAACTTGTTTTCGCCATTGCTTCCAAACGGTAAACCAGATCGATCTGAAACTTGCTGAGCATGTTCCTATCATCATGATGCACCTCCCATAACAAAATTGTGATCAATGGATGCACAGATTTCGAGAAAAATAAAAAATGGCTGAATATTTCAGAGATCAATTTCTCAAAAACCATGCATCAGAATCGGCTAAAACGACTTGGGTAGGCTACTACGACCCATTTGCATCTCCCCATGAAACAGTTTTTGAAACGGATGCACGGATATGGAGAAAATGCAAAAATTGCTGAAGGAGATGGAGGCTGATTTCTTAGAAACCGTGCACTAGAATTGGCTGAAACTGCTCAGGAATGTTTCTATCACCCTTGTACAATTCCCCATAAAATTATTTTTCAAATGGATGCATGGTTTTCAAGTTAGGGCAAAAACAAATTATGTTCTAGGTATTTTTGCTTCAAGGCATTTTGCAGTTTTGTTACATGGTAAGAAAAGTGAACTTGGGCTGTGATGCAGGTATGGAGATGATGGAGGATGAGTTTGAAGATTGCAGGAGGACTTCTGAACCCTTGAGGAAGCTACCATGTTCGCCAAACCACCTTTTTGAAATACATTTCTAGTTTCCTACAATTTCTACAGGAACTTCCTATAGAAGCACAATGTAGAAGCACAATGAGGTGGAAAAATGATGGAGAAAGGTGAGGGATGGACACAGAGGTGCTTGTAGGCCTAACCAATAGATTCCCACCATCAGATTCCCTTTTAAAATTGAATTTGGTTCGTCCAAAGGTTCTACAGGATGTTTCTTGTAGAAAACACAGAACTTCCTGTAGAAGGCACAGTTTTCATAAAGGGAGCACAATGAGGTGGAAAAGATGATGGAAAAGGGTGAGGAATGGGAAAATGGATGCTTGCAGGCATAACCAATAGATTCCAAGCTTTAGATCCCCTTCCAAAATCGAATCTGGCTCACTTGAAGGTTCTACAGGATGTTTCCTGTAGAAATATAGAACTTCCTCTAGAAGGCACAAAAATTTCTTTGTCTTTGTTTTGAGTGATCCTCCTGACCTGAAATGTCCTTCTTCCAACCTACAATTAGTCAATGGAAATTAAGTTTATTTTTCTTTTTCTTTTTCTCTTATTTTTTTGAAAAATAATTAGGGTGCCTCATGGAGGTTTTCACCCTAATTGCCTGCCCTAGGCGCTTCCAAGGGAGGTTTTCACCCAAGGATCTTATTTTTTTTCTTTTCTCTCTTTTTTTCAACCCACTGATCGCCTTATGGAGGTTTTCAATCAATGAGCCAATCTAAGGCGCCTCCGAGGAGGTTTTCACCTTAGATTTTTCCTCTTATTTCCATTTTTTTTTTTTTTTTCCTTTTTTTTTTTTTTTTTTACCCTACCCTACTTGAAAAACAAAATCTTTCTCAAGTATAAGAATACTTCCAATGGAGCCATGTGCAGATCGAGATTAGAGACAAAATGATGTGGAAGCTCGAAATGCATGCTTTGACAGCTATCCGGATTTGAAAGAACAAATGATTTGACTTCAAAGGGATCAAACATAGTTGAGGAAGAGAGTACCGCTGCAACTTAGTGACTGTCTGAAACCATATCTCAATGTAGCTCTGATATCCTTGGTCCTTTTACTGATCTGGATCATGTTCCATGCCACCTTCTACCATGACTTTCTCATCTTCCTCTTTTTGCTGATCTTTCTCTTGAATACATGGAAGATTTGATGGTAACCATGAGGGAACTTTCTCGATCTCTGATTCTAATCTCTTCTCTTCATCAAGTGTAGCCCATGGTTCTTTGCTATCCTCTTTTGAATCTTCTTTTACTGGTTGTGGTCCTTCAAAGATAATCTCTTTTTTGCAACACTCTTCCTGAGCTTTGGTGAAGATCATTGAGCCCAAGAGGAGTCATTTGGACATGGTGTGCCTCAACTTTGCAATTGGATTGAGCTACTCCATTGTATGGTTTTGGAAATGGTGGTATGGGTAGTTGAGTGGGGGTGTATATGTGAGATGGATGCGAATGGGGTTGTGGTTGGACAGGCATTTGGGGTTGCCTTGGTGGAGTAGGAGGCGATGGTTGTGGTTGAGCATGTGGTGGAGGAAAATGAGCGAGAGGAGTGTTGTACTGGGGCCTCCACCCCTGATGAGGTGCATTCCACTAAGGTTGTGGCTGAGCATAAGAGTGAAACGAATGAGTAGCTGGTTGGGCATAATATGGATTTGTGAAGGAACAAGGAGGAGGTGTGAACCAGGGAGGATGAGTAGGGGGACCCCAAGAAGGCATGAAAGTGGCTTGATAGGGGTCATAATAGGTCTCAGATGTCCATTGCATTCCCTGCTAGTAAGCTATGGGTCCATGTGACCTTCCTTGGTTCATGAAATAGAGTGGGTCAGTGACTCCTTTGGCTCTCTGATATGCAGCTTTAATTCTGGGTAAGGAAGGGCATTGATTCGTAGGATGGTATTCTTCACAGATGAAACACATTTCCAAGGAGTGCATTGGACATTCATGCCTAGGATGCGTTCTAGTGCACCTAGGACAAAATATATCCAAAACCCTCTTGGCTTCCTCTTGCTTCCTTTGGATCTGCAAGGTATCCAGTTGCATGGCAAGAAACTGCCTCATATCACTCTTGAAATCTTCCATATGATTTGCAAATTCATTCTCGGACAAGGCACTGCTCCCAACATTTCTGTTTGTAGCCATTTTCTCCAGAGGAATGGTTTCTTCTTCTTCTTCCCTTGAGGTTCTTTAAATATGTCTTGTTGTCCACCTAAGGGTTCTTTGATCACAGCCATCAAAGAAGAAAGAATGTTGGCTGTGTGAAGCAGTGGGGGTGTTGTGCAATCATTTTTTTGAATTATCTCTACTCCTACAAGGCATGAAAGAAAATCTTTTTGGTTGATTTTTGCTTTTTTCTTCTTGTACCTGCAAAACTAAAATAGATTGAACTGCAACTAACTATCTTGTTGAAATGAAAATGCGGAAATGAAATGAAAGCAGGAAAGGACTAATCTATTTTTCTCAAATGAAATTGCAAGAATGAAATGCTAGGCTACACTTGCGAAATTGAAATTGCGGAATTGAAATGCTAATCTACGCTTGCAGAATCGGAATTGGGGAATTGAAATGCTAATCTATGAAAGCAAAATTGAAACTCTAATCTATGCTTGCAGAATTGAAATTGTGGAACTGGAAGGCTAATCTATGAAAGCAGGAAATGTCTACTCTACTTTTGCGGAAATGAAATTGCAGAATGGAAACGAAATAAACTACTTAGCAGAATGTTGTAGTGAGGAAAAGAAGAAAAGCAACATTCACCAATAATCTAGCACTTCCCCGGCAATGGAACCAAAAAGATGGTGGGCCCCAGTATTGCAGTGATAATGCTGCAACTCCTGGGACTCCCTTCTTTAATTTTATCAACCTGGTAGTTCGTAAGAAACTTGGAAGCGACGGTGTTGTATGCACAAGTACTAGCTCTTGCTGCAGGTGTCACTTGGTCAGGTAGCACAAGTCTGCTAGGAGCTTAATCCAACTTCTATGAGCTCTTAGAAGAAGATTTTTAACTGATGGATGAAAGCTAACTCAAAGGAGGCTAATCTACATGCAGCAAGAAGTGAAAAGCGAAAAGGAAATGCAAACCATAGCAAACCCTAATTCTACCAGCTAGTCCTACTGATGCAAGAAGGAAGATGAAAGATACTGAATGAGATGCCATTGACTTCTAAGAAGATGAAATGCATGTATCTAAGCTATGTCTATAGCAGAATCTGAAAGAACCATGTTTTTGTATTTTTGAATAAATTGTCACAATTATCATGCATGCAATTTAATTGTTTTTGACTGTGCAGAGGTGGATCAAGGAGGAGGAATGCTTGGAAAAGGTTGGGAAGATTCAGAGAGGGTCTAAGGAGTCCCTAACATCCTTCCTGAGATTTTCACAAAGTTTCGCTATCAAGAAACCTCATTTGTGAGCTTCTACATGAAGTCTGCAGGGGTTCTACAAGATGTTCAGGAATTTCTATAGGATGTTCTGTAATTTTTCTACAGGATGTTCAGAAATGGGATTTTGGAGCATGGATGGAGGGAAAAAGATGGAGGAATGGGTATGGAGGTGAAATATGGGTGTGAAGAGGTCCAGGACTTGGGGAATGGAGCTAAGGAGTGGCAAGGATGGTGGGATTTGTTCAAGGAAGACTGAAGCAATGTTGCACAAAAACTAGGGTTATGTGAGAAAATGTGGAAAACGTGAGGTAAGGATTCTAAGTAGAGGGTGGAGTGGATGGTGCTGATGGAGAATAAGTAGATGAAGGAGTGGTACAGGTGCTCTGCAAGTCGTTTTTCCAATCTGAACCAACAAAGACTTGTAAATTCAAAGACCTAGTTATGTTGACCTAATTTGCTAGCTGTTAGTAAAGAGAATGAATAGAAGTGTGACCTACAATGAAACCATGTATTTTATCTCATGCAACTAAGAAAATGAAAGTCTGAACTTGTAACCAACATCTACACATGCAAATCAAACACTAGCGATTGCATGGCAAAGCAAAATCAGTGTTTTTGTGGGCAGCAAAGTCATCCTAGTCACAGCTCCTGATCCCACTGAGGGAGAGGTGAAACCACAGATGTTTGATGGCCCTTTTCTTGAAGCTTTTTCTGTTAACACCCTATCAACTAAATCTGAGAATGAAAAGCTATTTTACTCATCAAAAACAACCTAAATAACAAAACAAGATTTAAATCTAAATAGCAGATTTTATTCTAAGAATGCAGCAAAGACACATGAAAGTAAACAAAGGAGGTACTGGGCGCTTGAGATGGGCCCAACCCCAAGAGCTACATCCTCCTAAGAGAGATTTAGAGCTGGTGCAAAGTTGGATTCATCTTTATTGATCAAAAGAAATGTTACATTCCAAAAACTATCCACAAGTAGAACTTGAAAATGTGCTGAAAGCAAAGCTAATCTACTGCCTAAAAATCGAACTACAAAATGACTACAAAATGAATACAAAATGACTAACTACTGGCTAACCAAAAATGACTAACTACCAGCTAACCAAAATGAGGCCCTAAGCCCTCTTATTTATACAAATTGAGGACCCCAACAGTCCTCCTAAACTTTAGGGACTCTGCTGCCAAAACTTGTAGTTAACAGTAGTCCTACTTGACTTGCTTGGCTGCCCTTGTGCTAATTGATTTGGTGGCCCTTGAACTCTAAGCTGATGGTGGAGAATTTGAGGCAAGGGCCCATAAATGAAGGGGACACCTTCCTACAAATCCTCTCTCTTGTTCTCCCACGAATTTGGCTGCCAAGTGCTCATTAAAACCTTCAATTTTGTCTCCAGATTGACCAAAAAGGCTACACAAAGAACACATTAGACTTGTTGGCATAATGACTAACCCAATTCACTCTATTAGCATAAATATAATCAAAAACATGCAATAAACTAATGAGAATGGTGGATTAAGTCAAATTAGGAGGTTGAATGAGCCCATATAATTATCCATTTTTGGGGCTCATCAGCATCCTTCAGGGAGGTTTTCCGATGAGTCTTCAACTAGATCCTTTTCTTAAGAGAAAACAATAAACTTCTTGTAGTCTTCCTCATATTGATTTTTTTTTTTCTTTTGTGCACAAGATGATCCTTCCAGCTGCCCTTTTCTTCACCTTATCTTTGATACCATGTTGGAAAATGCAATGTGGCAGCTATTAATTCAAAATTTTCCTTATCCTTAATACTTTCTTGTAAAATTTATTAATATTCTTAACGTTCTTCATTAGATCTTCTTCGTTAAACAAATATCAAGAGAAAAATAGTAAAAACAATGGACACAGATATTAGGCTCCAAGCTAGGGGAAAACCCCTCCAAGGGGAAAACCCAAAAAAAAAAAATTCTTCACTTCTTATAGAATTTACTTCAAATGAAACAACAAAGAACCAAACCCTAGACCAAGCCCTCCTCCAAGTACCAAGTTATCCCTTCCAATAGAATTAGATCACCATAGCTCAATCCCACATTAACCATATTCCAACTACAATTTCAACCACAACTTTGACTCTGCAACTTCATCCTAAAACTTTGACCCTATAACTACAACAAAAACCCTAATCCAACTTCTTCAAGAGATACTTATTTGAGCAAGACAAATATTCCCAAGGTCAACAAGGTCAAGATAGGATCTTCCTTCTTTCAAAAACCTGATACATAGTTTATGATCAAGATTCTTCCCTTTCTAATGTTGTATCTAGCTATCTTAAGGCTTTCAAGATATTAAAAGAGACTTCAATAATGGCTTCCTAAACTGATGATACCAAAATCCATTAATGCATCCTTCAGGGAGGTCTTCCAATGAGTCTTCAACTAGATCCTTTTCTTAAGAGAAAACAATAAACTTCTTGTAGTCTTCCTCATATTGATCTTATTTTTTTGTTTCTTCTGTCCACAAGATGAGCCTTCTAGCTGCCCTTTTGTTCACCTTAGCTTTGATACCATGTTGAAAAATGCAATGTGGACACAATTAATTCAAAATTTTCCTTATCCTTAATACTTGCTTGTAAAATTTATTAATATTCTTAAGGTTCTTCATTAGATCTTCTTCGTTAAACAAATACCAAGAGAAAAATAGCAAAAACAATGGACACGGATATTAGGGTCCAAGCTAGGGGAAAACCCAAAAAAAAATAACTCTTCACATCTTATAGAAATTACTTCAAATGAAAAAACAAAGAACCAAACCCTAGACCAAGCCCTCTTCCAAATACCAAGTTATTCCTTTCAATAGAACTATATCACCATAGCTCAATCCTGCATTAACCATCTACCAACTACAATTTCAATGACAACTTCATCCTACAACTTTGTCCTGCAACTTTGACCCTATAACTACTACAGAAACCCTAATCCAACTTCTTCAAGAGATACTTATTTGAGTAAGACAAATATTCCAAGGTCAACAAGGTCAAGATAGGATATTCCTTCTTTCAACAACTTGATACATACTTTATGATCAAGAGTTTTCCCTTTCTGATGTTATCTCCAGTTATCTTAAGGCTTTCAAGATATTCAAAGAGACTTCAATAGTGGCTTCCAAAAGTGATGATACCAAAATCCATTGATGCATCCTTCAGGGAGGTCTTCCGATGATTCTTCAACTAGATCCTTTTCTTAAGAGAAAACAATAAACTTCTTGTGGTCTTCCTCATATTGGTCTTATTTTTTTTTGTTTCTTTTGTCCATAATATGATCCTTCCAGCTGCCCTTTTGTTCACCTTATCTTTGATACCATGTTGGAAAATGCAATGTGGCAGCTATTAATTCAATTTCCTTATCCTTAATACTTTCTTGTAAAATTTATTAATATTATTAAGGTTCTTCATTAGATCTTCTTCACTAAACAAATATCAAGAGAAAAATAGTAAAAGCAATGGACACAGATATTAGGTTCCAAGCTAGGGGAAAACCCCTCCAAGGGGAAAACCCAAAAAAAATAACTCTTCACTTCTTATAGAATTTACTTCAAATGAAACAACAAAGAACCAAACCCTAGACCAAGACCTCCTCCAAGTACCAAGTTATCCCTTCCAATAGAATTAGATCACCATAGCTCAATCATGCATTAACCATCTTCCAACTACAATTTCAATGATCTAAATGGATCCTAGAAAACCCTCTAAATAATTCAAAATATCAAAACAATCGCATGGGAAGAACCCTTAGAAACATTGGAAAACACTATCACAACCAAAAACACCAAGAAACAGTGGAAAACAGGCTTATCGGAGGCTTGAACAGTGAATGAACAGGAGCCATTGGATCTGGCCAATCAATGGTCTAGATCCGATTAGCAAATCACAAATTGGCGGTGACAGGCAGAGGAAATCGGAGCACACCACATAAAACTTGCGATGGCGATCGGCAGGGTCAATGAGGACCGTCAATCAAGAGCGCAGATTGACAGCCCATGTTGCATCGCAGAATCGCAGTCGGCAAATACGAATAGAGCGTTCACCAAATGGCCTAGGGTTATCGCGATATGCGATTGCGATCAATTGCATCACAATATTGCAATCAGAAAACACAATGGAGCGGGGCTATATGCACACACACACACATACACACACACACGCACACACACACACACACACACACATATATATGTATATGTATATTATATATTAGGTAATATAATATATATATATATATAATATATATATTTATATATCATATATATATTATATATATGTATATATCTATTATATATAAATAATGTAGTATGTATATAAGATATGTAATACATTGTATATATATGTATCTATATAATTGTGTGTGTGTGTGTGATGCAATTAACCAGACCCGATGGGAATATAAACACTATTTCATAAGATTTGAGATCCGTCAATTGTCATTTTTAATGTATTCTCACATGTTTCATTTATTAAACGAAATGCGAAGGGAAGTGCCAATGTGATGAAACCCGAACCTGAATGGGTTTGGGAATGAAAATGGATAACATTTCAAGTCTGCCCAAAGCCATTTTTACGGGATTTTTAGTGTTTTTAAATACAAAGGAAATCCACGAAACAAGTGGAATTTTGGGAGGAACAAAGCGGTAAGTGGTTTGGGCTAGGCTCCGCCCGAGCCCATATGCTGGCTACCATGTGTCCAGGTTGAGGAGAGAGAAAACCACCCTCATCGGGCAGTTAACCCCCATACAAAAGGGTCACCCGAAATGAACCGCAGTCGTTGGATCTAGATCTCCTAGATCAACGATGGAGATGCAAAGTCAACCTAAAGGTGGATCTAATAGAAATATAAGGTGGAATTATGAATATTTGAAGTCTGAAAGGCTGTATTGTGGTAGATTTTCCCAAGTTTGAATGCATTTCTCTATGTAAATAGAGGATGGATGTTCCATGGATTTCAACAGCCAGATGGACTCTTCCATTGCAGAATAGGTGGCCACCTCCCCTAAAAACATTAGCAATGATTATTTAATGCCCAGAAGGGGGGTTCAAGTGGATAGAGGTTGGAAGCCGTAAAGCCCGAGAAGAGGAAATAGATAGTCAGTGTAGATTGGCTTTAAAGCCACAGACAGAGAACAAACAGAGCAGGAAGTGTTGAGACAGAGATCAAACCGAGATAGAGAGTCAGTGAGGAGAGTCTGTGTACTCAAAAGAGACTTGGGGGATCCAAGTAAAGCCTTATTGTTTTGTATCTATTGTGTGAGGCTCAATTTGAACTCACTATTGTAAAACTCTGGCTTTGAAGACATAATAGAGAGGCCACCACTGAAGGCTGGACCAGGAGATGTAGCCCAGGAGTTTTGGGTGAACTCCATATTAAACTTGTTGTGTTTATGTGTGTTGTCTATTATGTTTCTTTAACTGCTTCATTTTCTATGCATTTCACAATCTTATCAATCCATTGCACAAAGTAACATAGGCATATCCATGCACATGAGTCTGTAATATGTTAATAATTGTTTAAGATCATATATTAGATCAATTAGTATCAGAGCTTTAGGTTGCTAAGGTTAGACAAGCTTTTGCTGGATTGTTGAATGCTAATTAGGTCAAAGCTCAAATTAGGAGAAGGTGAACTGGTTGTGACTAACCCAGAAATAGGAAGAGTCTATCCTAAGAGGAAAATGACAGAAGAAATTCCCTCAGAATCAGACTCTCAGTTCATGGACAGTTTCATGACCATGAGAGCCATGGTAAAAGAGATGTATCAAGAATTTAATAAAGGTAGAGGTGAAGATACTTCAACCTCCAAACAAGACAAAGGAACAAAAGAACCTCTTCTAGATGACCATTCTGAAGGCAAAGGGAAAGGAAAAGAGCCTCCTCTATCAACACCATCTTCTATCCCTTTGATTAAATTAGATGTAAAATTTGATTTGCCAATATATGATGGAGAATTAAATGTAGAAAAGCTAGATAACTAGATTAGACAGATTGGTGTATATTGCAGAGTGCAAAACATTGATTAAGAAAAGAGAAATATTCAGCTAGCCAACCTATGTCTTGGAGGAACTGCCCTAGTGTGGTGGGAAGGCAGGACCCAAGCTGATTTGAAGAAGCATGGTAAAATTCTTCCTACCTAGAGTGAATTTGTTTCTGCCATTAAAAAACAATTCTATCCACTAGCTTATATGTAGCAATCCATGATGAGTTGGAAAACTCTTTTCTAATTAAATGGGAAAAGTGTACAAAGCTATACCCAGGAATTTAGAAAAAGAGCTTTAATTCTAGGCTTTTCTTTAGACTCACCTGAAACTTTTCTGAAGTATATAAGTGATCTACACAGCGATTTGAGGCACACCATTCTCATGTTTAACCCTACTAGCATAGATGAGGTATTTGTTCAGGCTACACATCTAGAGGCTAGAGGCAAGAATGTAAGCCCAGAGATTGGGGGATCATCAAAACCCACTGAAAGAAAGAACAAGGAAAAGAGAAAGCAGAAATGGAAAGAGAGGAAGACAAGCGTTGTACAGAAAGACAAACCTTCATGCACTCACTGCAAGAAGGTTGGACATGATAATGAACACTGTTAGTCTTTGCATTCAGAGCTGAAACCCAAGAAGTTTAATGGCAAGAAGAAGAATATTGCTGCTGCTATTTAGAAATATTTTGGGTCAGACTCGGGTGATGAAACAACAATCATAGTTGCAAGTATAAAAGGTAAAAAATTTGAAGCATATGCTAGTAATTCTACACAATCTATTGATAATGAATAAAATGAGAGGAAAACACATAAGCTTTTTCATATTAGAGTTATTTCCAAGCATCAAAAGATTGATACTTTATTTTATAGTGGTTCACAAGTAAACTTTATTTTTGAAGAAATTGTAAAAAAATTGGGACTACTAACCACACCTCACAAGATGCCATATCCATTAGGTTGGGTATGTGATAAAGCAAAGCTACAAGTGACTAGACAATGTAAACTTCGGTTTGCTTTTGGGTCAACTTTTGTAGATGAGGTTGAGATAGATATAGTTCCCTTGGATATATGTGGTATTTTTTTAGGAATTCCTTACTTGTATGATAGAAAAGCCATTTTCTATAGAATTGAAAATAAGTATCAACTCACAAAAGATGGAATCAAATATATTGTAAGATCTCATCAGCTCAAAAATAACTACACTCTCATTAACTTAGGGCAAATGAAAAGAATTGTAAATTCATGGAAGCAATTTTTTCTAATGGTTGTAAAGGAAAAGAAACCTGATAAAACCAATGTATTTGAAGGCTGTGATGCTAAACAGAAAGTTGATTTAGAAAAAGTTGTTTCAGAATATGATATCCTATTTCAAGAACTTAAAGGTCTGCCACCCAAAAGGGAAATTGTACATGATATTCATTTGCAACAAGATACTCCATTGCCTAACATCGGAATGCACAAGTTATTCGCTTTAGAGAATGCAGAGATCAAGAAGCAAGTACAGGAGCTGCTCGACAAAGGATTCATAAGGCCAAGCACATTACCATATAGATCTCTAATTGTCTTGGTGAGAAAGAAAGATGGCTTCTGTAGGATGTGCATTGATTACAGAGCACTGAATAAAATAACGATCAAGAATCGTTATCCTCTTCATCACATAGATGATCTATTGGATCAGTTGAAGGATGTTGTTTACTTTTCCAAGTTGGACTTGCGTAGTGGCTACCATTAGGTCAAAGTAGCACAACAAGATGCATGGAAGACTTCTTTCAAAATAAAGAAAGGGTTGTATGAATGGCTAGTTATGCCTTTTGGCTTAACTAATGCTCCTACCACTTTCATGAGAGTAATGAATGATGTACTCAGGCCTTTTATTGATGATTTTGTAATTGTATATTTAGATGACATTCTTTATTCAGTAAAACATGGGAAGAACATTTGAAGCATGTAAAGCAGACTCTATATGTTTTGAAAAAAGAAAATCTCTATGTTAAATTTAAAATGTGAATTTGGCAAAACATCTTTGAATTATTTGGGCCATATTGTAGGGGGTGGTGAATTGAAGATAGATTCCTATAAGGTTGAAGTCATTGTGAACTGGCCTAAACCCAAATCTGCTACAGAAGTTAGGAGCTTCCTAGGAGCATCACAATATTGGAGAAAGTTTATTGCTAACTTTTCCTTAATTGTAGCTCCCTTACATGCTTTAACAGGATTAAACAAGGTGTTTCAATGGGGAGGCAAACAGCATAAAGCCTTTGACACCTTGAAAGAAAAGATTAGTACATCACCAGTACTAGCATTGCCAAATCTTCAAAGACCATTTGAGATTGAAACAGATGCCAGTGACTATGCCATGGGAGCAGTGTTGATGCAACATGGTAAACCCATATGTTATCATTCTAAGACATTTAATTCTACAATAGTTAATTATCCCACATATGATAAAGAATTGTATGCATTAGTGCAGTGTGTGAAAAAGTGGAAACATTACCTATTGGGCAAAGAAATAGTTATACATACTAATCATCAACCACTTCAATATTTGCACTCACAAACTAGGTTGTAGAAATCAAGACACTATAGGTGGATGGGTTTTCTACAATAGTTTCATCTTGTCATCAGATATAAGAAAGGCATACACAATAAAGTTGCAAATATGTTATCAAGACCAATTATAAATGTGTCTACTATACTTAAGCATGATTCAATATTGCATGAAAGCTACATTGAACAATATGCTCAAGATATAGATTTTAAAGATGTATATGCAATTTTAAGTCATGGAAAATAAGTAGAAGAATTGGATTATCATGTTAAGGACAAACTCTTGTATCACTTGGGAAATCTATGCATTCCACAAACTGAAAGAGTTAATATAATTGGAGAAGCACACACTTCTCTAATATCAAGTCATTTTGGTGTAAGTAAGATAGTTGCACAACTGCAAAGATTCTACTATTGGCCAAGAATACATGAAACAATTTCTAGATATATTAAAGGGTGTACTATGTGTGCTAAAATCAAGCCCAACAGTAGAAAATTAGGCTTGTACCCTCCACTACCAGTTCCTTCTCATCCTTGGGAAAGTGTTTCCATGGACTTTGTTGGGGGATTGCCAAAATTTAGAAAAGGTCATAACTATTTATATGTTATTGTGGACAGGTTCAGCAAAATGTGTATTCTAATACCTTGTAACAAACAGATTACAGGTGAACAAACTGCGAAGTTGTTCTTTCAGCATGTCTAGGTGCATTTTGGGTTACCCGCTTCCATAGTATCTAATTGAGATTCCTGATTTGTTGGGAAGTTTTGGTCAAGTCTATGGGAGTTGATGGACACTAGACTAAAGAAGAGCACAGCCTTTCATCCACAAACAGATGGCCAAATAGAGGTGGTCAATAGGACAGTGATCCCGTTGCTCAGGGGCTATTGCAACAAGCATCCCAAGCTTTGGGATGAACATTTATGTTATGTGCAACATGCTTACAACTGTGATAAACATTCTTCTATGCAAAGATCTCCTTTTGAGACTTGTTTTTGTTTTATACCAAGGTCTCCCTTGGATTTTGTCTTTAGTAAAGACATAACAGTTTATGGACATAGTGATGTGGACAAAGCAACTAAGTTCATTGAACAGATCCAAGAAATTCACTAGGCAGTGCAGGAACAGTTGGAAAAGAGCCAAGCCAAGTACAAGGCAAGGCATGATAAGCATCAAATTGAGCATAGCTTCCAAGTTGGTGATCAAGTCTGGTTGTACATCAGCAAGGACAGAATGCAAGGTGAAGATAAGAAGTGGAAGCCAATAAGGTATAGGCCTTCCAAGATACTTGAGAAAATTGGTGAGAATGATTTTTGCCTTGATTTGCCAGCTTACATGCACATTTATTCAGTAGTTAATGTAGAGAACTTGAGACTATTTGAACCTTCATTGATTGAAGATCCTGAAGAGCAAAGTCAGTTTCCTTCTATTGATGATCTGTTGCCTGAATATCTCAATGAGTTGTAGGAAGATACAGTTCTGGACAGAAAGGTGAGAACTATGCACAGAGGGGATGTTGAGTACCTCAGAATCAAACTCAAAGGTTCAAAACCAATCAGTGTAAAATGGATAGAGATTGGGCAAGTGAGGAAGTTGTATCCTCACTTGATTAATTCTTAAAAAACCAACTTTTGGTGGTCCAAAAGCCTCTTTAGTGGGAAGGCGTGATCCAAATGGATCCTATAAAACCCTCTAAATCATTCAAAAGATTAAAAAAATCGCATGGGAAGAACCCTTAGAAACATTGGAAAACACTATCCGCAGCCAAAAATGCCAAGAAACAATGGAAAACAGGCTTATTGGAGGCTTGAATAGTGAATGCACAGGATCTGTTAGATCTGGCCGATCAACGATCCAAATCCGATCGGAAAATCACAAATCAGCGATGACAGAAGGAGGAAATCAGAGCACACCACATAAAAATTGTGATGGCAATCAGTGAAGTCAACGAGGACCATCGATCAAGCGTGTAGATCGAAGACCCACATTGCATCACAGATTCGTAGTCGACAAATACGAATAGAGCACTCACCAAACGGCCTGGGTTTATCATGATATGCGATTGCGATCAATCGCATTGCGATAACATAATCAACAAACATATGGATAGCGCTCTATTACACACACACACACACACACACACACACACACACACACACACACATATATATATATATATATATATATTGCGATGCGATTAACCAGACCCGATGGGAATATAAACGTTATTTCATAATATTTGATATCTGTTAATTGTCATTTTTAATGTATTTTCACATGTTTCATTTATTAAACGAAATGTGAAGGGAAGTGCCGATGCGATGAAACCCAGACTCGAAGGGGTTTGGGAATGAAAATGAATAACATTTCAAGACTACCCAAAGCCATTTTTATGGGATTTTTAGTGTTTTTAAATACAAAGGAAATCCACGAAACAAGTGGGATTTCAAGAGGAGCAAAGCAGTAAGTGGTTTGGGTCGGGCTCCGCCGGATCCCATACACTGGCTGCCACGTGTCTAGGCTAAGGAGAGAGAAGACCACCCTCATCAGGTATTTAACCCCCATACGAAAGGGCTACCCGAAATGAACCACAGTCATTGGATCTGGATCTCCCATATCAACGATGGAGATGCGAAGTCAACCTAAAGGTGGATCCGATAGAAATCTAAGGAAGAATTATGAACATTTGAAGTTCAAAAGACTCTGTTGTGGCGGATTTTCCTGAGTTTGAAGGAATTTCTCTTTGTAAACAAAGAATGGCTATTACAGGGATTTCAACGGCCAGATGGACTCTCCCATTGCATAACAGGTGGCTACCTCCCCTAAAAATGTTAACAATGATTATTTAATGCCTAGAAGGGGGATTCGAGTGGACAAAGGCTGGAAACCAGAAAGCCCGAGAAGATGAAATGAATAGTCAGCACAGATTGGCTTTAAAGCCACAGAAAGAGAATAAACGAGCAGGAAGTGCTGAGACAGAGATCAAACAGAGACAGAGAGTCAGTGAGGAGAGTATGTACTCAAAAGAGACTTGGGGGATCCAATTAAAGCCTTATTGTTTTATATCTGTTGTGTGAGGCTCAATTTGAGCTCACTATTGTAAAAATCTTCTTTTGAAGACATAATAGAGAGGCCACCACTGAAGGGTGGACCAAGAGATGTAGCCCAGGTATTTTGGGTGAACTCCATATTAAACTTGTTGTGTTTATGTGTGTTGTCTATTATGTTTCTTTAATTGCTTCATCATCTATGTATTTCGCAATCTTATCAATCCATTACACAAAGTAACATAGGCATATCAACGCACATGAGTCTGTAATACCTTAATAATTGTTTAATATCATATATCAAATCATTCAACCACAACTTTGACCCCACAACTTCATCCTACAACTTTGTCTTGCAACTTTAACCCTATAACTATTACAGAAACCCTAATCCAACTTCTTCAAGAGATACTTATTTGAGCAAGACAACTATTCCCAAGGTCAACAAGGTCAAGATAGTATATTCCTTCTTTCAACAACTTGATACTACAACTCAAAACTGAAATTTTGACCTTCCTAGAAGTTGTGGAAAGCCCAATTCTTCACACATCTGAGAGAGATAGAGCCCAAAAACAAGATTTATTTCTTAGTCTTTCCTCCTAGATCTTCACTCTTTTCTTCTTCTTACTTCCTAGCTACATATCCATCTTCTTCTCTTGAGATCGAACTTG
Source organism: Pinus taeda (assembly GCA_000404065.3). Taxonomy (NCBI): domain Eukaryota; kingdom Viridiplantae; phylum Streptophyta; class Pinopsida; order Pinales; family Pinaceae; genus Pinus; species Pinus taeda. Next base: position 250,361 of record APFE031342321.1, on the reverse strand, counting down.
TGAATGAGTGAGAGTCAAAAGAGGTCGAATCTGCTCCTTTATATATCCTTTCAAAGGGGTTGAGCTCCTTCCTTTATGCCAACTTGAAGCTACCAAGGTTGACTTGTACTATGGAGGTTTCTAAGAATTTCTAGACTCAAAATGAATTCTTTTACAAGAGATATTTTTCCCAAAAGGGTCTTCTCAACATGATGTTGATTCTCTTGACTCATGACAATAAATATTATGAGCTAACAAACCCTAGAAGCATGAAGAACATGCTTTTACCTAGAAGACCATGAATGGAGAACATGAAACCAATGCTTTAAAATAATAACTTTTTATTTTCTTCTTTTGTTTTTTACATAAGATACATGTTGAAATGAGTACAAAAATAATTATGAAGATCAAATCTTAGTTGCATTTCCAATGTGTCCTATGTATAAAATATAGTTTTAATCTTGTGGATCTATCATTGTAAGCTCTGGTTGGCCTAATATTAATAAAAGGAGATTGTTTATAGGGGTATCTTTGATGTAATGTGTTTGACCTATGTGTTTTTTAAATTTTTTATTTTAAGTTTTGATTATGCACATGTATATTTGATTGTTCTCTTTTGATGGTTAATCACTTATATAAATGGAAATTGAGCTTTCTTATCATTAATAAATACTCGCCAATACACTTAAGTCTTGGAAACTCTTTGAGTGATACCTTCTTCCCTTGTGGAGGATAGAAAATTCTTGTGCAAGCTAGACTACAACAGAACCCTTTTGTTGGCCCCTAAAGTAATAACCCTAGTCTTTGCAATATTTTTCACAACTTGTATAATAAACATAGGAATGGAAGGTTGTAATGAGGGATTGGCATCCATAATAATGTGGGACTATAGAATGTGGGAATGGGATTGCATGCATAAGAAAAATAAATATATAGGAGTAGAGATGCAACAACAAAGACACACATGTAAAAGTAAAGGGAATGGGATTCCACATTCTACATGTGAACAATATGATGAATTAGATAGTGAGAGATATAAGAGTCAAAGGAATGAGGGAGAGTGGAATGGTAAAATGTAGAAGAATGATCACCTAGATGTGATATTTAGATTCCACCTGAAAAATTAATGTAGAGGGGAAATTATAGAAAAATGGTCACCTAAGAGACTTCTCCACATTCTGCATTAGAAAGTAATGGGAAGAGAGGAATGCATAAGAATGGTTGCTCAAGTTACTTCTCTTCATTTTTCATTATCAAATCCCATGTGGGAACTTTATTACTTCATATTTTTTAGGGAAATTGTTTTGCATGGGGTAAGACCTTGAACCTTCAAATGTTTATATAAGGAGTTTCTGAGAGGCTTCTCCAAAGGAAATTCAAGACACCATGGTAATAAAAACGAATTAGAAAAATTAAGGGAGATCCCTTAGGCTAAGAAGGAATAATCATTAATAAATAGATGTTCATATAATTATAAGAGCATATGTTTTTGGTCGGATACGATCAATTGGTACAAAATAGGTTAGAAATGCCATGGAATGATAAGAACATTAGGAACAACCAACTTGAATAAGTGTACCTATTGCTAATGTATCATAATAAATTTTGGATATAGTTAGGGGATGTTTTTTGTCACAAAGATGTGTCATAACCCTTACTTAATATTTTTGTAAACTAAGGAACAAACAAATGATAGAAATAGAAATAAAGGACTAGTAAGTAACCATTATATTTAAAATATACCACACCATTCATAGTAAAAGTAAGGTCCAAACACAAGTATATAAATGAAATGATTTTATTAACTATTGGATAACTTTGTAAATGACTTGATGTAGCTATATGGGCTCCAAATCTACCCTTAGTGATAGGTCCTTTACCTATTTATATGTTCTTACTCCAAGCTTGGTGGAGTGAAGGAACTCTTGAGTAGGTTGATGAATAAGAACTAAGCTAGTAACTCTCTTTGGAAGAGCTATAAATTATGGATGATTTTTGTGACCTCAATGGATTTATTTATACATGAAATGTTGGACCTTCTTTTGGAGATAGCTTCAATGTGAACTATCTGAATGCATTGATGGATTAGTGGAATATATTGATGATTAAAAGTATTATATCAAAACCTACAAATAATAATGGCATAATATGGTCCATATTATCCACTATACCATTTTGAAGGGTACATAGGCATTAATGATTCAAAAAAATAATAATCACTTGCTTTGAAATTATAGCACATATTTCGATATATTTCTTGCATGTCCTAAGAAAACAAAATAATTTAAATACCACTTACTTTCAAATTATAATGCATTTTTCAATATATTTCTTGCATGCCCTAATAAAACAAAATAATTTAAATACCATGATATGTATATTTAGGTCAATCTTTGGCTTGACTTGGTTTGATATGGTAACATTGGGGTCAATTGATAGTGGAAATTAGGGCTATGACTTCCATAGTGATCTTGCCATATGAAAATAATTAAAACTAAACTTGTGAGAAATATTAGCTTAACAACAACCTATAGGCAAGTTAAGGATTCATTAGTAGTGACACTTCATAATTGTGCACATAAGTAGTGGGGGAGTAGTCCAACTCATGTAGTTAGATTTATATCTAGGAAAGTAATAGGTGAATGGTACATGCTTGAAGCCTTATGTTACCCAAAACCTAGTAGACTCGCCCTAATTGTTTTTAGTGGAGTTAGTAACCATATAATATATCAAATTCTACTATTTGGATTTCCATTTTTTAATTTCAATGAGTCTTATTTTTCCATTCAATTTAGCAATAAGAATTCATTTTTAATGTTTTCTTATCACTTTGTAGGTATAGGCTCATAAAACAATAAAATAAATCCATAATGGAAATTTAGAAACTCCATCAAAGAAAATTCCCATAGTCAAAGTGTCGGTGGGAACTTCCGACCTATGGAAGTGATGGAATGGGTGTCACTGAGAGAAAGAGGCATGTTTGAATAAGGTAACACCATTGTGAGATAGAAGTCTTTGCATCATAAAACTATACTTGGAGGAATTTGTTTAATAGAAGAGTCAAGCCTTGTCACCATTATTGTGATTGCAATAGATGTCATATGAACCTAATTTTAATGTTTCCCAACCCACAACCAGTCTAATCAAGTTTTTATTATGGTATAGAATGTTTTCATGAAATAAATGTCATGTCCTAGATTGATTCCCAAATCTAGGTAGTATTTGTTAGATATTTAGACCAAATAGGTAGGATAGAGTATAGATGAATAGCTAGGATGGTTATGCTTCAAAGAGAACTGATCCTAGTGAAAGAACTTAAATTAGGGATTTTTGTTTAGTTTTTGGAAAAATACTCTTTATCATTTGAATGCACAAGAATTGTGAGCTACAAAAGTTTCAAATGTGAGCTTATAATAGTCAAAATTGTAGAGTTGGAAAAGTATGATCATTAGAGGAATCATGATTTAAGTACTATGGGTTGAAATATAATATGGAGAAATTATAACAATGTTCAACATTTGAGTAGGGTTAAATTAGTGAGGCTTTGAAAATTATTAAATATGGCATCTAGTATACAACAATAATGGAGCATAAGGAAAATGACACCATGCACAATACAAATATCAAGTAGGGAGACATTAGGTCATAGGACTTGAAATTACAAGTCAAGAGGGGAGAAGGACCCAATTATATCCATGGATGGCTCAATTGTTTTGGAAGATGTGCTTGACATATGCACATGTCAATGAGTATGAACATTTTATAAGACATGTGGAGCAAGTGTAATTGGTGGATTATCATATCTGCAACTCTACTTTGTTTCCTAAGTTTGAGCAATAAAAATTCTCAAAGATAACAAGAAGTGTACCAATATTGCAATTGTTCAAACCTTCTTTTAATCAAGGATTATTAGTCTCCTCCATGTGTTGTGCTTTGGTACCTCTCCAAAAGTAAGGAAGCATGTGAGGTTGTCACTATTGTAAACTCACAACAATGGGATTTGGCTCAAAAATCACAACTAATGTAAATTGTATACATGCTATTATTGGACTATTGATGGATGGGAGTGATACCTTCTCCATAAAAGTTTTATTATAGAATGATGAAGATTCCATAGAAGAGAAGTTGAACCTATGCCTAAAATATAGTAAAATAACAAAAAAGAAAGGATAGGGAATATCTTCCATCAAAAATCTAATAATTAGCAATGGAAACACAACTATTATCTATTAGGATGTTGTGGATCAATCAAAAGGAAGAGTGTTTGAAGCAAGAAATTAATGTAACTACTATATGCACATCAAGGGTGAAGTTGAACAAGGTAATGTCTTCACTAATTACATGTACAAAACTATGTCGATGCATAGGATTGAAGGAATTTGCTAGAATAATGTAACACCCTCATCCCACATCTACCTAAGTAACTGTCCAACTGGGGTCTCCTCCCACATGTGAAGAGAGGCTAATATGATGGGATTCAACCTCCTAGATAACCTTAAGGAAGTGGAATCGACAGAAACACACCATACATACCTTCCACATTAGTAACAGGGCTCTGAGGAACCATCCCAACCTCTCAGGTAACTAGCCCCTGGTCCCACTCTGTTTTTAGACCAATTAACCCCCAGACACTCCCATGATATGGGAATGCATGCATCCATAATGCTCTAGACACTCCCACAGCATGGTATGCTAGCATCTGCATACTATTTTTCTCAGTGTTGAGCCAGGGTCCCGAGGATTTGAGCCACTTTTTCAAGCCCAAAGCCCAAGTCACTGCCCAAAACTAAATGACACCTTTAAAATAGAAAGATAACAATGGAATGATGATATAAATGCAATTACTTGAACAAGGGCTTGACTCAACCCCTACTAGCCATGACAAGCATTTCTTCAAACATATCACAAATATGTAATCTACAGGTGTAAACAATAGATCTAAGCAAAGGGGTTTCATACTTATCTGAGAATCACTAAGAATAATTGTTCCCTTATATCATTAGCTTCATTATCATATATTAGTTCATAGATACAATATCCATTCATTTACAAATAAAAACATCATGAGATCCATTCATCATCACCCTGAACAGACTGGCCGGTGATAAGCCGGAGGAAGGTGAGGATGACGTCAAGTCATCATGCCCCTTACGCCCTGGGCGACACACGTGCTACAATGACATTGTCATAATACATGCTTATAACCATCATAATAACAACAGAAATATAAACGATACTTCAACCATAGAATCCACATATAAACTAGTACATTTACACATAAGATACTAAGAAAAGAACCTATTATTAATGAATGCAAAAGCTAACCCAGGATGGGACTACCACATTCCACCTAACCATAGAATGGTTGATCCAATTCTCTCTTCAGGGAGTCACCCCCATTCCATATTCCAAACATGAATGTTGGACTCAAACCAAAAGAATCAACCAGGGTATCCCAAGGCTAAACCACCTCACCCTCATCAATAGAAACCAGGCTTTACGTAATCCATCCTGGATCACTAGGCCAGCACAATAAACATGTAATAAAAGGCTTTACCATGATCTCCACCAAACCACTAGGCAAAAACAAGCATGGACGCCATCAGATTTCTCCACCTATATTGTGAGGAATTTTCATGTCTCCTAGGCTCTCAAGCTTTACCGCAATCCACACTAGATCACTAGGCCCTAAACTGAGACCCGCTCTCCAAGATTTACCACATATCACATCCCTATATTATTAGGCTTGATGGAGAGAACCCATCTTTAATATTTACCATATATCCCACCATTCACCGGTTGAGGATTCCTAGGCCCACTGAGGCAACACAAAATTCGGCTTTAACACAACCCATAGTCAGGTTCATGGGTTGCTAGGCTATCTGTTCTATTATTCACAGATCCACCTCACTCAACTTCGAATCCATCTGACAATCCATCTCAACCAAAACATGAGAACACCATCACATCATGGCTATTCGAAAATGGCAAGGCTAGGCTAAAAACACTGTCACACCTAGAAAAACCAATGCCATAACAACAAAAAACCACATGCAATACCATGCATGCCATATCTAATAAGGAAATCACACATGAAAATCAATACCTGCAAAGAATCCTATTGTAGCTACTTGATCCTGCTCTTCCTTGCTTGCTTCTTCCTTCCTCTTGCCTTCCTTTAATCCTTTCTTGCTCCAAAGCTTAGCAAAAGCTTGCCAACTGATAATTAGAATCATTTTAATCAATGAGGCCTCTATTTTCTTCATTTTCCATTATTTTCCTTCAATTTCCTCCTCACATGCAACCTGTGACCTTTCACCTTCCTTTTCTCCTAATTTGCTTTATTTTCATAAATAAATGTGTCAAAAATGTCATTTTGCCTTTCCAAATCTTTTGCATTGCCTTTGACAATGTCCTTAGCCATAATAACTGAAATGAACGCCCAATAGGATGTTTTTCCCACCATTCATCTTGGAATACATGTCCCATGATTGTGGTCTTATATATTTTACATGAATTTTTTTAACCAGGGTTGTTATAGAACCCTCCCCCTTGGGGGAATACCGTCCTCAGTGTTCAATAACACCTACAACCAGAAAGACCGCCAAAAACAAAACATACTACCCATGGAGATTTATAACATAGCTCATTGCAGTATTTACAATGACCATCTTCTAAAACATGACAAACATATCGTTTACTATAGCTTTATAACACAGCTCATTACAATATTTACAATAATAACCACATATACAGACATACACATTTGCTTCGACCAACAAATAACCATATTGTCTATGGAGCTTTATAAATCCATCTCGATACAATATTTACAATGATATACACATATACACATATGCACATTTTCTCATAAATCCATTTGCTATGGATCTTAATAAATCCATCTCGATATAGTATTTACAATGATATACACATATACACATAAGCACATTTTCCCATCCAACAAATAAAATCATATGATGGATGCATCTGCAACAAGGGAATCTAGAGGCTCACACCTCCAAACTAAAATTAATACTAGGATTCACCTCCTTCCCAAGAAGTACAAAATCTACTATAAAGTCAAATCCACATCCAATGTACATGGCTATAATCTTCCGCCACTTGTCCTCTCAGTGAACAATTATCGAATCATTGTTCCATGGCACACTACTAATGTGCATATGATTCCGTATGGAAATTCTAATGACTAAAACAAATCCATTCCTCAACCTTCACTTCTCTACTACACAGTCCCTCGGGTAATCTGGTCATCCCTTCCATGTAGTCACTCACCTTCCAAGTTCACTGACATCCCCTATCCCAAGTGATCCATCCCTTGGAAAGGGTTCCTCACATTGGGAGTTCAACAACCAAGTTATATACCTACCTCAAAACCATCATACCGGTCATAGTATGCTCATAGAAATCAATGGACACTATTGGGTACCATTTTCCCACAATGGCCCTACTACTTAAGTGATTTACCAACATATTGTTGCTTATTCAAATTCCTTTTGTTGTTGCAGTCAGTTTCAACCACCCACCAGGAATTTCCATGCTTCTTGTACCAAACGCATAACTTCCATTACATTTAAAATAAATTGAAATAATTGCACATCATAACTCACTAGTAGCTCGTCAATAGGGTATGCTTGCAATCCCATTTAATTCTTGTCTCAACAAGTCAAACTAACATCTTTGACAAAATCATCATGTGTAAACATATCACATCAAATTAGCTCAAAACACCACCATCATAGATCAAAATCATAAATCTCATGTAACCATCATAAACCAAAATCATAGATCACATGTAATCATCATAGACCATAATCATAAATCACATACATAACAAAACTGAAATAAAATATTGATACTTATCCTTTAATCAATCTTTAGCTTCTACCTTTGTCTATATTTTGTACACACTCCGTATTGGCTACTACACCCGACAAACACCCAATGCCTTCTCCTCAACCATGTGCACATTCACACAGTGTGCATCACACACATACAACAACTCACAGCATACAACACTGTGCAATACATGCACCTACACCTGACATACAACACATACACCTACATCTAGTTTACAACAGAACACAATACATACACCTACATCTAGTGTACACCACAATACACACACGTACACAAAGTAAAACACAATGAATACACATGTCACGATACCACAACTACACAATGCACATACATAGTACCGCATGACCGCAACACAACATGTATGACATGCACACAATACCACATGTACACTAGTACCATATGTACAACATGTACACAGTATCACTTGTACAAAGAAACACTCACACAATGTGTGCACAACATCACATGTACATGACACCACATGTACAACATGTACACAATGCCACATGGGCATCATACCACCTGTACAATGTGTACACAATGCCATACGTACATAGCACCACATGCATGACATGTTCACGACACCACATGTACATAGCACCATATGCACGACATGTACACAACATCACCTGCACTTAGCACCACATATACAACATGTACATGGCACCACATGCTCACAACACCACTTGTACAATCATGCACACAACACCATATGTACATAGCACTACATATACAACATGTACATAGCAGCCTATGTACACAACACTACATATCCAACATGTGCACAAGACAATCTATACCACCATGTACATAACATTCCATAACCAACATGTACGCACACTATATATACACAACATCACATTCGCACAACATCACAGCTGCAACATGTACAACATATACAATATATGCACAACAGTAGCACCACACATCCAAAATCATGTTGTCTCTACCAAGCAACCTTGCTTCTAATGTCTTATCCATTCTTGTCCCAACATGTCACAGACCACACTGCTTTCATTTCATTGATGTATCCCTCAGTATAGCTTGTCCATAGCATAGACATAATATAATCACATATATCAACTCCTAACCACATGATACTGACCTCATATATTTGTCATGACTGCTCTTCCCACTTGATTCCTCATAAACTAGGAACCTCTTCATGTCATTCACCTTCATAAGCAATCATTCCTCCACAAGAATGATCCTTGGTGACCCTATCAGAAAATGACATAAATACATAAATGTATACATATAAACATCAACATAAAACAATCATGATCCTTGATGACCTTGCCAAATAAAAATGTACATACATACATATATGCATATAAACATTATCATAAACCAATCATGATCATAGCATAATTACTAGATATCATAAGGCCCAGGTTAAGAGAACTTCCTGTATTCATGCACAACATACACAATATTGAGAACAATAGTTCCCAACATATGCAAGGCATATGAAACCTCAAATCCATTTACTTTACCCTTTTTGTTACCTTTCTCATGATTGTCCTATCACCATCCATTTACCTCAATGGACCCAACCAATCCAACTAGTCGTGATACACTTGCCTTCAGTTGCCCTTATACATGCATTGATCTTCATCTGGGCCTTATATCTCCTGTCGAGTTTCATTAAGCTCTTCTTGAGCTCCATTAACTTCCTCTTTCCCAACCAATTCCTAAGAATACCAAAACATAAAAGGAAAGAACAAGAAACAAATAAGAAGAAAACCATGAAAATAAATAACAATATGACACCGCAAAGAAAGTGGCATGGACATGTACAAGACACAAACAAAATTGTAAATCAAGTGCAAGAAAATAAAAATAAAAACCGAAAGTAAAATATTAGCAATGAAAACCATGACTCAATCCCATGGTTCCCAATGCTTCCAAAGGAAATCTCAACCTAAGCCTTCTTAAAAAATTCATGACAGTCTCTTGTTATGCGATTCCCTATATCACACTACCATAAGCACATAACTATCAATGTATAAATAAATATAACAATATACTAGTTAGCTGACCTTTTTATGCCAAGCACATTGCCTTATGGATGAACACATCTGTGCCATATCTCAAGGGACTTTAATTCCCTTAATAGATCTAGCTATAACTAGACACCAGTTGTTATGCATGTCGAATACATGTCCATGAACATAGCACATATCCACATAATTTCAAACAAAATCAAGGTTAAGAAGACTTCCTTTATGCAAAGAACGCATTCATTTGGAATTAGGGTTTCCGAACATAGCGAAAGGAATTCTTGTCCATTTCCTTTCTCTTACCCTTTTACCTTATTGCAATCAAGGCTTACTATGTACTGTCACATCACCTAAATATTAGTTATATAAGCAAATCAATTGTTAACTTGTTACACCAATACCAAGCATGTTTCCTACTACTATTTACACATATCAACCACATGTTCCAAAAATCAAGATAGTCATATCTATCAATTTTAAATCAACCTTTACCAAGAATAGAAATCGTGTCATAATCCATTGTCAACTCATAGTCATTAGACATAATGTTACAACTGTTACCTACTACACTTAGTACATATCAACTATCTTAACACATATGTGTTAGTACAATCATATTAAAAAAAGATCATTTTGGTAAGAAATCTTATAGACACATACTCACATCATGCAATTAATCAAGCATTCAAACAAACTATAAATGTGCCATGTTAGATAAATCAACTAGATGACATAATCAAACACTCAAACATCAAATAGACAACATAATCAAACATTCAAGCACAAAGTAGAGGACATAAGCAAGCTCATAACTTAATGTATCTCAGGGGAGGCTATATTGTCTGCACAATCAAGCTAGATTAGCACAATATAACTTCACAACATATCAACTCAAACATAAATAAGGTCATGATATCCATAAAAATAACTAGCTAACATTATAACATCATAAACTCATAAACAATTTTCATTCATGCATAATAATGACATATCTACGATCAGTCTAGATTAGTATGACATAATATCTCAACATATTAACTCATACCTGAATGTCATAACCTTAACCATTTGCATAGACTAATCCAAATTAGTATGATACATATAACATCAAGATCTTAATGTAATAAGCTTAATCATCAAGTTACTAGCATATAGCAACAACAAGTTATATATCATTTTCATCAACAACATATAACTTAATCATCAAGCTAATTATCATATAACAACAACAAGTTAACCTATAACATATTCAACAACAACATATAACATAATCATCAAGTTATCTTCCATAAAACAACAACAGAAATGCATACAACCACAAGTTACTATCATTCATGATTATCGGACACGTGTATATGACTACACTAATCAACTAGAATTTATCATACATGCAACGAGAACAACAATAAAATGAAAGGCATACACATAACCATAATGCATATAACAATCCTTAACCTACATACCTACATGCCCAACATACAAACCTATATGACGACTTTCTCTTGCCTCGAGGTCTAATGCTGAAACTTCACTTGAATGATTTGCATCTCTTGCTCTATCTCAGCCAAGAAATTAACATCATAACATACCAATAGCATCATGATGACCTAGAATGCATATAATGACCTCACAATGCATGTCTAGCCTACCATACATGCATAACCATAACCATGACAATGCATGCATAACAACATATAAACACCAACATGCATAAAAAATGCATATACAACCATACACAAGTATGACGACACAACCCACAACAACAACATCAACCTTCACATGGGGACATCACTACAATCATGATTAACACCATGCAAATGCAACAACCACATGGACTACAAGCATAAGAAACACATATGAAATCAACATGAATGCATGACCAACACACCACCCATCCAGTCTGAGGGTTGGACCATGCTCTGATACCACACTATGGTATCAGATATTACCCAAAGAGAGTGAACCCGCTTTGATACCACTTTGTAACACCATCCTCCCACATCTACCCGAGTAACCAGCCAACCAGGGTAAACATGTGACGAGAGGCTACTATGATGGGATTCAACCTCCTAGATGTCCTTAAGGAAGTGGAATCGACGAAAACAAGCCATACATACCTTCCACATCAGTAACATGACTCTTAGAAACCATCCCAACCTCTCAGGTAACTAGCCCCTGGGTACCACTAAGGTTTTAGACCAATTCACCAATGGATGCTCACATGATATGGGCATGCATGCATCCAAAAGGCTCTAGACACTCCCACAACATGGTATGCTAGCGTCTAGGGACTATTTTTCTTAGTGTTGTGCATGCTTCCTTGGGATTTGAGCCACGTTTTCAAGCCCAAAGCCCAGGTCACTGCCCAGAACTAAATGACACCTTAAGAACAGAAAGATAACAAGGGAATGATGATACAAATGCAATTACTTAAATAAGGGCTCGACTAGTCAATACTAGCCATGACATACATTTCGTCAAATAAATCACAAATATGTAATCTACAGGTGTAAACAACAAATCTAAGCATAGGGGTCTCATACTTATCTGGGAATCTCTAAGAAGCATTTTCCATTATATCATTAGTTGCATTATCATCTATTAGTTCATAGATACAATATCAATTCATTTACGAACAAAAACATGAGGATATCCATTCATCATCACTATCATAATACATGCTTATAACCAACATAATAACCAAGGATACATTAGCCATAGAATCCACATATAAACCAATACATTTACACATAATATACCAATGAAAGAACCTCTTATTAATCAATGCAAAAGCCAACCCAGGATGGCACTACCATGTTCCACCTTACCATAGAATGGCTGAGCTAATTCTCTCTTTAACCATTCACCCCCGTGCCATATTCCAAGCATGAATGTGGGACTCAAACCAAAAGAACCAACCAAGGCATCGCAAGTCTAAACCACCTCACCCTCATCAATAGAAACTAGGCTTTACCATAATCCATCCCAGATCACTAGGAAAACACAATAAACATGTAATAACAAGCTTCACCATGATCTCCACCAACTCACTAGGCCAAAAAAAGCATGGATTCCACCGTATTTCTCCACCTACATCGTGAGGAATTTTCCTAACTCCTAGTCTCTCAAGCTTTACGGCAATCCACACCATATCACTAGGCCCTAAAATGAGACCCTCTCTCTAAGTTTTACCGCATATCCCATCTTGGATTACAAGGCCTGATGAGGAGCACCCACCTCTAGGATACACTATATATCTCGCCATTCACTGATTGAGGATTCCTAGGCCCATCGAGATAACACAAAATCTAGCTTTACCACAACCCACAGTTCGATTCAGGGTTACTAGTCCATGTCTTCTATTATTTAGAGATCCACCTCACTAAGCTTCGAATCCATATGGAAATCTAGCTCAACCAAAACATGAGAACCCCATCACACCATGACTATCCGAAAATGGCAAGGCTAGGGTCAAAACAATGTCACACCTGGCAAAACCCATGCCATAACAAGAAAAAAACCACATGTAATACCATGCATGCCATATCTAACAAGGAAATAACACATGCAAAGAATCTTGTTGTAGCTACTTGATCCTGCTCTTCCTTAATTGTTCATTCCTTCCTCTTGCCTTCCTTTCCTTTCTTGTTCCAACGCTGAGAAAAAGCTTTCCAACTGATCCTCAAAAGCCTTTTTATCAATGAGGCCTTTATTTTCTTCATTTTCCATTATTTTCTTTCATTTTCCTCCTCACATGTAACATGTGACCTTTCACCTTCCTTTCTCCTAATTTCTTTTATTTTCATAAATAAATGTGCCAAAATTGCCATTGTACCTTTCCAAAGCCTTTGCCAATTTCGTTAGCCATAATAACTTAAATGAACACCCACTAGGATTTTCCCACCATTCAGCTTGGAATACGTGTCCTATGACCGTGGTCTTATATATTTTACATTATTTTTTTTAACCAGGGTTGTTACAACTAATTTATTATTTCTTCACATGCTTTCATAGCACAAAAAATCAATGGGTATTAACCTTTCACAGTGGGATCCTATGGCCAAATTTGTTGTAGAAAAATATGAATTCCTATCCTTATCAATAGGTAAATTAATGTAGGTTAACATTGATGCAATGCTTGAAAGTTACTACCAACCCATGTGGGATGTGATCACACAAACAACTATGATTCTCAAATCCATTATTGATTCACATATATAGTGGAACTAGTTTAAGGTAAGCTAGCATTACTACCATATGAGACTAAGATTAGGCTACCATACAATAATTTTAACCAAAGAGAAAACATGGATGTGTTTTAGTTTAGTTGATTGCTTTGCATGTTGAGTGAGCCATCAATTAATGGACCGAAAAGGTCCAAAGATAAAGTAAGAAACAAGGAAAGATAGCCTTACTATTAGGAGTGCAAAAGAAAGAAGTAATACAAGGGCTTCATAAAAGAGATAATCACTTCGCATGGATGGGGGGCTAGTTTCAAATTCCAATAGATGGGGAGACAATGTTAAAGTCAAAGTGCATCAAATAGTTGGGAGGAACAAAACATTTTAGTTTCTCCACAAATACGAGTACCTACATTTCCACTAAAATGTAGGCCAAACTATTTCATCAAAATGGAAGGATAAGGTCCCCATTGCTATAGTTGAATCAATTTCTCTAGAACTAAGCAACTTGTGATGAAGATATGATGGAATGAAATTCAAATGGGTTGTTGTCTTAGAAGAGTAAGAACAAGAAGTGGTGATATATGGGTACTTGTGTCTATACCTTTAGCTTATATATGTCATACTCTTAGACCCATCCCCATCAACACTAGTTAGGCCATTGTCAGAACACCAACCTACAATAATATGGAACACTTTGGTGACATTACATATTTATGTATTTGGGTTTGACTTTACATTCCAAATTAGATTGAAAGAATCCATGATAGAATTGGTGGTGTAAGGAGGTAGTGAATAAAAACCATCTTTCCTTCTTCAATTAGTTACCATGAAGGAAGAATTATATAAGAGATACATGGCCAAAACATATAACATCCTATATATGTGAACGATGACCTTTCTCTCCCTTGCTAATGTTTATTCAATCTTGACACCATTGACTTTGTCAAGGGTGGATTAATGATTGTTTATCATAGATAGCTTATGAGCCCATGGTGCTCACCCATGTTATAGTTGTGATGAAGCCTATTTAAAATTTTAGCATAATGATGCAGGGTTACCCCTGCACATACCCACAGTATGCATAAAAATGCATAAACACATCAGTCCCAGGTATTTAACTGTCAAAGGAGTCAAATCTTCATAATATTTATGGTTAAGGCCCCTTATCATTGGTTCCTTTATGTCGGAACTCAATAACCCCACCAAAACCTCCTATCGGGACTTTTAAACAACCTTCAAGCCTTTGTTTATGACTCTATTAGAGTCATCCTTCTAAATCCTTCTATTGGGAACTAAAACCCTCTTTAATCCTTTATAAAACCTCTAATGTCGCATATATGTAACCTTCCCTTTCAAACCTTGGTTCATATGCTCTATCAGCGCTATTTTCCTCTATAACCCTTTTATAAAGGAATTATGCACATACACACCTTTCTCAACCTTTCGTACAGCTCCTGCACAGATCCTGAGACACCATCTTTATCACTGATCGCAATCGGCTCCTTCACGTGCACACCACATATATCTTTATCTATATATATATCCTATAATATATCTATCTATCTTCTTATATCTTATATCTATCTAATATTATAACTTCTATATATATATATATATATATTTATATCACTCTCTGACTCTGATGATATGCAACTATAGGAATCCTTAACACCACTTTTGCATTAAGAGACTCTTCCATGCACTTTATATAACACAAAGGAATTTACATTAAAACTCCGCTCCAACACCCATAGATGAAACTCAAAAACATTACAACCGCGACTATAGTTATCGTCGGGTTTGCCTCCTTTGAGCCTTTCCACTTTAACTTCCGATAAGCTTGATCTCCAATCATCAATCATTGTAACCTCCGATCAAATCTTGATTGTTCGTTGTATCCCTCGATCCAACGGTTGAGATTGTTCCCGATTATTTAAACGTGCACGCCTATTCTCCATCGTCGATCTGTACCCAATAGATCTGACGGCTATTGTTGCTATCAGGTAGACAACAAGCATGAGGTTTAACCACCCAATAAAGTGGTTTCCTCTCATCTCCGTTGCCACGCGTCGTTTAATGAGTGGAATCGTGCTCGTCCTTCAATACCGCTTACAACTTTGAGGACCCCCGAAATCCACTTTCACTGTTACAAAACCACCTTCCTTCATTAAAGTTCATCGATGCGATATTCCTTCGTCTCCTCTACGATTAGATCCTGGTTGTTGATCTTCAAGATCCAACAGCTATTAAGCATCAATACTTCACTTCTCCGTTCGCCTCATTTACTTGATTTTTATGCGATTTTCAGCATTTTCTGGGGTTTTTGGGTTTTCCAAAGGTTTCGCCTTATGCTCTTCTGCTACACAATTCATTCCCGCTTGAGCTTACCTCTACATGCTCCATTAATCAATGTCCTTTCAGAGCATTACTTGACCCTTTAAATGGATGCAACAATCCATTACAATTCCTTCCAATCGTTTTTCTCTTCTACGCAGTTCTTCAGCACTATTCCTTCTGCTTTCACTGCTCAACTTCCTCTGAGCTTAACTCTGATCTTCTACTGGATTCTAAGACCAGTAATGATTCCTCTGAATAATTTTTCTCCTCTGTGCGACCTTCAGAACTCTGCCTGCAACTGTATTATGAAACCTACAAATTCATAAGTAATTCATTCAAGAAATACTTGTTTCACGTATACTGACAGAGTTAGGAATAAACCATAGTATATATATCTATATATATATATATGGACAAATGATTACATTCGAGACTTCTCTATCTCGCACTCTTCACTATTGTGGCCTCTTTTCTTTGACATTGCCCGTGGGCTTACATATATGCTAGTGAGTTCTATTGAAATCATCCTGGTTTGACTCCTAGATCTATTGAACAGACTCCTAGATGTACTCTATCCTCTATGTCCACTTCTAATTCATTAAATTCCTAAAATATCTCCCTCTAGTTCCTCAAATCATGCAATTGTTTAAGAGTTGTAATTTACTTTGAACGCTTTTGTCATTACTGCCCACTCATGTCCCTCTTATTCGAGAGTATTTACAAGATATCTCACACATCTAATTAATTCACTTAAAATCCTAATATTACATTAATTTATCACTTAGAAATCAAACTTCCTAAAAATACATGACCCCCTATGTCTACTTAATTACAATGATTTTATCTTGGGTTGAATGCTCCTGCATCAGACTCCCAAAGTAGAAAATATTCATGATCTCCTGATCATGTGTCTTCTGATCTTGTCTTCTTGGATCCCATACTTTGTTTTGTAACTACCCAAATGTCTTGTTCCTTTGTTGTTGCTCCACTTCTGTTTTCTTTTGCTCCATTTTCTTCTTTTTGTCAATCAGGTTCAAGTTCTGATTAATCTTTCTTCCTATTGCTACCATTTTCTTCCATTTGGACTGCTTCATCATTAGCTACCACATTTCTTTAATCTCTATTTCTAGCACATCTTTGGGCTAGTCCATACTCTGCTACTTACTTTTTCCTCTTTCTCTTTGTTTCAGGTTGTTGTTATTGTCTACCAACTCTTCAATCTACTACTCTTCTCCTTGGAGTTGTCGAATGTTATCACTTACTCTTACTCTTCCTCTCATTCTTACTTGTTTGGTTATTCTTGCTTCCTCCCTTTCATCCTTACCCTCTTTCATGATTATTTATGTCTGCACTAAATCATGACTTTCTAGTGTTCTCTCCAGCAATTGAGCATCTCTATTCCATGGATTGAATTCTTCCATATAATCTTCTTCTTTCATATTTATTTGGCTACTCATCTGTGCCAAATTTCCTCTAGCATCTGCAACAAAACCTGCACTCACAAAACACTTGTTAAAATAAAAAAACATAAGGCTTCTGTGCCTTATCTTCCTTTGGCAACAATTCAGTTTGCTGCTCTGTTTCTTTCTCCTCTGTGAGCACATCAATATGCTATTTTGAATTCTCAAAAGAACTCATGAGACTATCAACTAGTCTGTCCCCCACATCATCTGCTCTAATGATGTCTTCCTGCTCTTGTCCACTGTTGTGAACTCCTTCTTCTACAATCACATTGTCATACTCTGAATTTTCTAGCAAATATTCCAGCAACGCAATTTCTCTGTGATACTTCATAAGTACTTCATCATCACTTATAATTCCTGCATTTATAAACAAATTATCAATTTGAAAATCACAAGGTTCAATAGTCCCAACTGTTGCTTCACATATCAGCTCTTCAGACTTAATTTTATCTCATTCTTTCATAAGAAATTCTTCCTATGTTGTCACAATTTCAAATATCAATGCATTATTAAGTTCTTTCTACTGCAATAAATCACTGCTTCTCTCATTTAAGAGACATTCTCCATCCTCCTTTACTTCAGAGTTTTTATCTTCTGAAGGATACTGTTCCATACTTCTGAGAGTTTTAAAAGATTGCTCATGCTCTGCAAAACACTCCTTTGTTAGTGTTCCTTCTCCCAAGGTTAAAACCTTTGCATAGGGTTCTTCCTTCTTAACATCTTTCAGTAGATGTCCTTCTTTCTTACTGACTGTCTCAACAGTTTCCATGGCTATTTCCACTGTGCCTATCATCATATTGAATTGATGATCCTTTACTATGTTTTCTGCTAACATAGTCTCTTCTTCAAGTTTGTCTTTAATCTCTTATCGTTTACCTTCTCCAAGAGCTATCCTTGTCTAACCATCTGCATTACTATTATCCTTCATTTGTTCTACATCCACAAACAAACTATCAATCTTAAAAACATAAGACCCTGTGGTCCCACTTGATGTTTCAACCATCATATCTCCTTGTTGTTCTAAATCCTTCATATGATTCAAAAATTCTTCGATGGTCTCCTCTTCAATCTCCTCAAGCCGTTCACTTGATTGCTTGATATCTTTCCTCAACTGTATATGAGACCTATCTATCTCATCTTCTTCCATAACAAAATTTAGATTCTGCTTGTCTTCTTCCTCCTTTATGACAATAGAAGAAAATTTTCCTTCTTTACATGTTTCACCTACAAACATACACAAATTGTCAAATTTAAAACCATGTGACCCTTTGGCCTCACTTGAAGTTTTAGTCTCCAAGTCTTCATCTTCTGTCAACATCTCCTCGTGTTGTTTTGAACTATCCCAATAGTCCATGAGATCTTTACTTGATCTCCATTTGTTAGCTTCAATGTAGTCTTCACTTTCTCCCATAATTTCTCCTTGTTCTTTTTCACAAATAGACACTTCCAATTTCATTTCCAGCTCAGTTTCTTTGAGTTTTTTCATCAGCGACCTTACTTGCCTCTGTTGTAACCTTCTTTGCAACTTATGCCACTTCACTGGCTTCTTTCTCAAGACCCAACCTAGTCTCTGGATTTCCTCAAGTATTCTCCTTAATGCATCAAGTTGTTCTTTTAACTCTGCAATTTCCTTGTCAATTTTCTCTTGACTCATCCTCTTGCCATTTTCCTTGCCATCCTATTTCTTCATCTTTCTTCTGTTGTGGTCTTCCTTAGAACCTCTACTATGACTATTAGTAGCCATCTTCTTCTCTTCTCTCCTCGTGAGCTCCTCACTCAGCTACTATGAGCTGCATTAAAGCCTCTGCAACAACAAGTCCTCCTTGTTGCAATTTACCTCACCAAAATTTCCTCTATACTTGGTCTTTTGGCAAGCCCTTGGTTCTCTATCTCTGGAACCTCTTTTGAGCACTTCTCTCTGCTCCTTCTAGGCTTCAACTCATCTGCACTTTCTAAGAACACAACTGTCCTCTTGTATTTCAATCACAATGAAATACTTGGTTCTGACCACCTCTTATTTCACTTAGAAAGTCTTACCAGCTTCCTTCATTACCTTGGCAATTCTAACCACATCCTTTGTGGAATTGCCTTTGTGATCTGCAAGAATACTTTTACAGTAACAAGTCTCCTTCTTTCTACATATGCTTCACTAAGCTTCTCTCCTCTAAGCTTAGTCTTTTAGCATTTCTCTGGTTCTTTCCTCTGGAACCAATTCAAGCACTCCTTGCTCTAGATGTTGCAACCTTCTCACCTTCTTATGCTACTACCTGTGCATCAGTGTAAAAACACACATTCTTCAATCTTCAATCAAATTAAAACAAACATGTCATCTCACCTCCAAGATCTCAGCATGATCTTGTTTCACCATTCCACCTATACCTTGAATGGATTTCCTCTGTCTCTTGCATCTGCAAGTTCTGCTACACATCACCTCTATGTGCTTACTTCTTGTCAGATTAGAATATGATCCTTCCTTGCCTACATAAACATCTTTGACACATAACTTTGTTCTCAATTCTTTCACATAGAATTTCTTTGTTCTGTTTTAACACCAATTGTTTCAATTACAAACCTAGCTTTGATACCACTAATGATGCATGGTTACCCCCGCACATACCCATAGTGTACATAAAAATGCATAAACACGTCAGTCCCAGGTATTTAACTCTCAAAGGAGTCAAATCTTCATAATATTCATGGTTAAGGCCCCTTATCATTGGTTCCTTTATGTAGGAACTCAATCACCCCGCCAAAAACTCCTATCACGATTTTTAAATAACCCTCGAGCCTTTTTTTATGACTCTATTAGAGTCATCCTTCTAAATCCCTCTATCTGGAATTAAAACCCTCTCTAATCCTTTATAAAACCTTTAATGCCGCATATATGTAACCTTCCCTTTCAAACCTTGGTTCATATATGTTATATCGCATGAAATGCTCTATCAGAACTATTTTCCTCTATAATCCTTTAATAAAGGAATTATGTGCATACACACCTTTTTCCGCCTTTCGTACAACTCCTGCACAAATCCCGAGACACCATCTTTATTTTTTATCGCAATTGGCTCATTCGAGAGTATTTACAAGATATATCACACATCTAATTAATTCAATTAAAAGACTATATTACATTAATTTATCACTTAGGAATCCAACTTCCTAAAAATACATGACCCCCTATGTCTACTTAATTATAATGATTTTATCGAATTGAATGCTTCTGCATCACATACCCCATTATAAAATGCCTTAACCAGCATATTGTTTGCCAAGCTTGACCTATTTGGCCAAGGTGAATAAAAGTTATCTTTTAAAGGTTGACTTTCTAGTAAATAGTGTCTAGGATCAAATCTCTTGTGTATGTGGTGAGTCTTGTGCATATTCTATTATTTTTTCTCTCTCATCAGTAAAATTTAATATGGTATATTAGTGAGGTTGTTTTTCTCTTGCGAGAGTGGTGTAGTGCTCAAGAATTATAGGTATATTTGTTTGGATGAAAACATCAGTTTATTCACAAATGATGGATATATTGCTGAGATATCTAGATCAATTGAGATCAAGTGTTAATTTTGTGAAATTTTTAGGCATAAATGTCGATATATTGTTAAAGGCACTCATGAATAATTCCTTCAAGTTTCAACAAGACATTGAGTAGCCCAATACTCGGGAATGATCTCAAATTGAGTTATGTAATTGCAAATCCATAATCTAAAGGAAAGTGCTTCCCATGGTTATCATTGTTCTATCGTTCATATAAATCATCATGTTCAAAAAATAGATGAAGTGTTGTCTGCTAAAGTTGTGGTTGAAGTGTGCTACTCTAAATCATTGTGTTGAAGGAAATATAACACTAAATCAAGGTTTCTCTTTTATACATCTTGGTTCTCAAATGGAGGTCTCTAGATTGTTATGAGTTATTATGTGTGTCACTTTACAAGATCACGTGAGTAATACAATCATGTAAGGTTTCTTGATCATTATTGTGTTGAATTGATATCATGTATGGTTTCTACAAGAATTGTAATCTATGTAAATTTTATAGTAGTGGCCACATAGGATTCATTATGGTTTATAAAAAAACTTGCCTTGCTAATTTTTCTAGATTTATCCATCAAAGAAGAAAATATGGTTAAGTTGTGTTTTGAGGATGTGTTTTGTTGTAATAATCTAATTAGAATATTGTATAGAGTAAATCATGTAGACATCTTGTGCATTTTGACTATGGTGAAGAAAAGTGGATGATGGGATTTGAAGCCATCAGCGAAATCATGTTTGGATCAACTCTGTAATTGAATCCTCCAGACAATTGTTACCATTATGGTGTGATATGCCTATCACTAGTGTAAACACTAATTTGTTTGATAGTCTATCAATAGATATTTATTGATCATCCCATCTGACACAGACATTCTATGTGACTATATCCTATATGTTTTGAAAAACAAGTATAATCATACAAGTATTATTATTTTGTTGTGTATATAGGTGCTTAAGATGCATGATTGTGGTTAGTCTGAATGGGCCATGTTTGACGTCTAGTTCAAGGAGTGACCTTCTCATGAAGCACTAAAATGGTCTACATCTTTTGCAACACACAATGTGGAATTAAATGTTAGAATCATTTGCACCTATAGTAAGATGGTACCAATGCTATTACTATCCCCCTCTAGTTGAGCTAGAGTGTATTACATGGATTGTATTTTATCATGGTGACATGTATAAATCTTGGATGTTAAACTATGTTGCATAGTGTGGAAAGGAATATCAAGGATAAAGTTGATTGGAAAAACACAAAGAAGCCAACAAATGGAAGGAAAGGTGCAAACGAAGTAGTGATTCATGGTTTTATGAATCATCATAAATGGATAATGATAAAACTATAGAAATAGGGTGGAGAAATACTTGGTAATATTAATTATATTTGAGTAGGAAGTGATGGTAGAATTGAAATAAGTTAAAATTGCATAGCATCATATGCCCATGCATACATTTTCAATCATTTCATGGGTTTGAAGTTAATCACATGTAAATGGAGATATGTTGTAAGAACTTGTTTAGGCATGCTTACCCCCAATTTAGTAATTCACCAATGTAAGGTCTAAATGTAGGCCTAGGTGATAGAATTGAGGGGGAAATCCTATAATACTAGATAAGGGGGACATCTTGTAATCAGAGATAACTATTTAATAATATTTTAGGGGGTACGTGTTTATCCATGTTAAGTTTGAGGGAATGCTAGGTTAGTCCTGACATGCTTGACTCAGTCGAGGATGGGTTATTGATTGTTTATTGTAGGTAGTTTATAGGGCCATGGTATTTACCCATATTATAGATGTGATGAAGCCTATTTAAAGGATTTATGCCTATTGTTTGGCCTAGGTGAATAAAATATATGTTTTAAAGGCTAGTTTTCCCAACAAATAATTTCCAGCGTAAGATCTCTTATGCATGTGGTTTTCTTATGCGTATTGTATTATTGTTTCTCTCTCACTAATAAAATTTAACAACTAATCTAATCACAAAGTCCACCACAAAGGTTGCAATAGGTTCTATAACAAAGAAGAGTATCTTAAGGAGCTACAAACTAAGAACCTATTATATATTAAATTTCTCTGGAGAAGATGGAAAGGAAAAAGGAGACATTGTTTGTATAGGACAATTAGGCCACAAAAAATGAAACCAATTGGAGGTAGTGAACAATGGTGGTTGTTGCAATGTTGAAGAAGCAAGTGGAGGAGAGCATAGTTGTGCTAAAGAGGATAAAGGGATAGGTTATGGATGTAGGAACATGAGAAGAAACAACACCCAAATAAGCTACCAAGACAAAGGATAATCTACCTACATGTTTTGAGGAGGTGCTTTTGCACTTGCGTGAGGCCTCTGAGTTTTAGCAACATGAAAGAAACATAATTATTAAGATCACAACAAGCCCGCTCAATGTTAGATCATAGAAAGCAAAAGGGGAGTGCTAGAATTAGTTGCAACAACAAAGGCTAGAAGAAAAGGAGAAAAAGTAGGAATTACCATGATTAGAAGCCATTCAAGGTAAAATCATGAAGGAAAAGACAAGCCTTAATTATTGATTCTATGATTACTTCAACCTATGGAAAAATAGAGAAGTTGGAGTAACTTTGTTTGAAGTGCCAAATCTTATGAGCTAAATTGGAGAAGCAAGTAGACATTCTTGGAAACCATAAGGAAAGATTTAGCATGGATAGAGTTGATGAAGGAATAGTCCAAAATAATTTACACTAAAACCATTAAGTTGGATACTAGTGATGACAAGAAGGAGGAAGCACATATCTTAGCTTTGAGGTGGGGTGCTCTAAGGAATGAAAAGAAAAAGCTAGGGAATTTGGGAAGGGATTTTACAAGGAAGGAGCAATCCTCACTCTACAAGAATAAAGAAGATGAAGCAAAATTTAAACTTCAAGCCAAAAGCCTTAACACAGTCAATACCAACTACACATGACATGACTAACTATCTATGGCAAAGTACATCTAGAAAATCTAGGAGGATAACACTACTTGGAATCTCATTTTTAAAATTCAACATATTTAAGGATGCAATCATTAAAGAGATCCTAAGATAGAGCCCCTTTTTAAAGAGTGAGATGTGAAACCCAACTTGAGGATGAGTTGGAAAGTATGCCGAGGTAATTGATGTGGGCCATTTTTGACCAAGTTCTCAAAGAATAATGTTCAACAAAATACAATTAGTAGAAGATACAAAAGTCGTAAAAGTCTAGATATGTGTAATCTTAAAAGTTTGAATATACAAAGTATATTCAGTTGTCTCATACCCTCTGTTCCTTTGACCCTCTATGCATTTTTATAAAGATGTAGAGATTTTGTATGTGTTTAATACAATTAATGGTGTATTCTATGATTCATTTTTTTTCATATATATAAGATTATAGTTATTACTAGAGTCTTGAGAATTAGTTAATTATTGCTTGGAGAGTTTTAAGAGAATGTTTTCATGTTATGTAATGCTTTATTGTGAATACAATGGAAAAATCTCTAATGTTAAAGCTTTTATCCAAAACTCTAATAGACCAAAAAAAACAATTCATATTGTTTGTATTTAACTACTCAAAATGTCTGTAATCTTTTATTTTAGAAAAACAAGAACCCATCTTGCATTGAATTAAAAAGTTTCCGAGATTCCCACTTTCACAAATGGAACTAAGAAAATAGTCTATCTAAACAAATTTCATAATTAAAATCATTTATCTATGAAAAATAAATATCTAAATAAAAACTACAATGTCCCTCAGCAAATAATCGTCGCCAAATTTCACGATCCCTAAACGAGTGTCTTCCATATAGCTTCACAATCATACGTTGCTTAATACAAAATCCTCTTGGTACTTCAAAATCCCTCTTTGCCTTGAATTAAAGCGGAGCATGTTTGTGGGTAGCTCTAATCTAGTCAAATTAATGGAGATCTAAATACACTTGCTATGTGTATTGTAAATGAAGTAATTTTTACATTATGCATAGTTGATTAAGATAGGATTAAATGACTTAACATATCATTAATCCATAACTTTCTCACACTTTATTTATTAAAAAATAAAATTTAAATATTTTTTAACAAAAATAAAACATTTAAATATTAAAATTAAATAAATATCATAAAATAATTGATAACCTCAATGTTATTTTTAAATTATATATTATATTATGAATAAAATTAAATTTTAAGAATAATATTACCTATCATTATAGGTTTATTTTGATGCTTAGAATATGCCCAAAGTACACACAGAGTGGTTTACCTTTAACTTTTTCTCTTAGATTTACCTTTTATTGAAGAGTATATTAGGAAAACATATCATAATTAAATTAAGGTGGTTTACCTTTAACTTTTTCTCTTAGATTTACCTTTTACCTTTTATTAAAGAGTATATTAGGAAAACATATCATAATTAAATTAAGGTGCATACTATTGTAAAATAAATTAACCGTACATAGCAAGAGCATCATTGCAGACTTTTCCTTTAAAATAACTCATTCAAAACGTGAGGGTTTTGGGTTAAGATTGATTCTCAGTTAAATAATAATATCGTGGTAACTTATATTTAACAAATCATATTTTTAACTAAACCATTTGAATTTTTTGATCTTAATTAATTATTAAATTATATAATTAAAATATAGATAATAATGTATTTTATTTATTTTTTTGTTTTTTTATGATGGACAGAATTAATAATGCGTCTACTCGTATTTGTGTGACATGAAGTCGATCCTAAATGGTTGTTACTATAATTTTTATTAGAATAACATAGGGTCAATCCCCAATTAATGTTACTATAACTTTCAGGTTCAACTGCACTGCCCCAAGCTCAACACATAAATAAAACTAGGTTTAAACCCGTAACCGACACAGCTCAAAAAAGCCTTAATGCATTGCCTGCCAACAAATCACACCATGGAAACAGAATGATAAATATATTTTTATTTTTATTTAAAATATAATTTAAATAGTAAAAATTTATATAGTTAATTTAGATAATGTTTTTTTAATTAAAAATAAAATATTTAAACTTATTTCAAGGAATCTGATAAGGTTACCGAAGCCTGACATGTTCACGAGGGACATTATTGACAATTCCCGAGATACACATTATTAGATTCAACCAACCTCGTTCACTTTGCAAACAACTCCCAGGGAAATAAAACAAAACAGTACAGCAAAACCCAACCCACTCCAGTCCCCATCGCACATGATTTGTCCATTTGCTTTCCAAAGATACGATGGAAAAACAACCACGCCATTATTGACAGAATCCTGTAACTTCATTTATCCGAAATGCGTTGCAAAATATTTTGGGAAACGAGACATTCATGGGAAGTGAAAGCATCATAAAATATATCAGAACGGATTGTATTTATGTTATGTTAATAAATACAAAATGCTAGACATTTTCCGTTGCAATCCAAGAAAAAACCCAAACGGAAAGCCACAACAGAATAAACCACCCACCCGCCCCGACCCCCAGAAAACAAGTAAACCCAACCAGTCTAATTAATTAAACCTGTGAGCAATCTGTACGCCCAAATCCCAGTCTTGAATGCTGCCGATCAAATTCCATGACAAAATTCTGCTGCATTATGTTGCCGATGACATTAAATCCTTGCCCGGACGCCTCGAGAATGGACAGGCAAGTCACGCCATCAGCAACAGCGATGAAGTAATTGTCAACCGGAGGGTGGAACGACGCCCCGCCGAAGAAATCAATGGAGAACGCGGGAAGCCGGGGGTTGGTTACGGCAGTCGAGTTGAAGCAAAGATCGAAGGGGCTGATAGCGACGCGAGGGTAGAGAACCAGGCTGTCGAATGCCGTGAAAAGGACAGTGTATGCCGGTTCCAAAATGTAGCTCAGTGTCGTGCCGGAATCCACAATTGTGCCGCCGGTACCATTGTCAACGATGCTCCACGCAAATGGGGGAATGGGGAGGCGGATGCCGTTTACATTCACGCCTTCGATGGCGACGTAATAGTAGGTGTCGGGCACGCGGGTGTCTCTGAGCAACGGAGTGTAGCGCAGATTTGATGCAACTTTGTCCTTCAAATTCCGGTTGCCGAAGATGAGATAATTGTGTTTGGAGGGCGCTCTGAGATGGTCCACGAGGCAATACGAGAATTTATAATTGGCATACATTGAGCCGATCTGGGAAGAAAAAGAGATTTCGCCCTGGCCTAATCCCATCACACCGTCGGCCCCATCGAAGCTATGGCCGTGCCTCTGTGTGCTACAGCCGAAGGCCACGTTAGGAGTTCGGGTCGCCGGCAGGGAAGCATTGGGGGAACTTAGGGTGGCTGTATCGTAGGCGAGGACGCCACCGCTGCTGGACTGGTCGGAGTATGAATACTCATAAATGCAATTCGTCGGATGAAGCAAATTGCAAGCAGAAGGACCCGGGACCATCTGACATTCTTCCGATGCGCATGAAATTGGATGAAATGAGTACGATGCGTAGGCATTGAGAGATCGAGATCGGGTTCTGGAAACCGACCTGAGAAAATTTGAAGGATAGAAATTTATTTAAAGTAAGAAATTTTCGTCTAATTTTATATTATAAAATAAAAATTCTGCACCTAAAATGTTCCTCGAACCTTCTTTTTCGGCTGCGGCGTCTTCTGCGACCATGGTACTGATAATGGCAATTCACCCACATGAGGTCGCTGCCGGTGTCAGCAATGAGCAAGAAACGCTTCGATGGAGTCCCGATCTCTAAGTCGACGAAGTACTGCCCGGAGCTTACCGAAGCACCGGAGAATATCGGTGTCCCGAGCTTGGACCCCCACAGGCCGCCTCCGCTTTCGCCTCGTACTCGGTCATGGCCGAAATAAGGGGACCGTTTATCTGTCCGTTTCGAGGACGAGGAGCGGAGAATACTTTTGACGAAGGCGGCGAGGCGGAGCTTGTCATGGCGGAGAAGCGACGTCACCGTTTCGAGTCTGGTCGCCGACGAATTCCTGAAAGGCGAGCCATGGCTGTTTCTGTGCATGAGCTTGAGTCGCACTATCTGTCCATCATCGCTCGCCTGTGCTTGGAGCGCCCCGAGAATGTACATTGTGGAGAGCCACACGAATGCCCATTTCAGGATTTTGAGAGGTCTTCGCTGATGATCCATTTGGGAAGCCTTCGAAATGAAACGTGATACGAGCCCCTTCGGATCGAATAGATAGATCTGAGAAACGACAAATCAGGCGCGATGTGCGCTCCCCAAGATCCGGAGTGGCTCAGCAGCACATGCTAATGAAGTTGGTTCCAGCTTTGATTTAACCCCATGGCCGCCTAATATTCCTTTTTCATTCTTCCATGCCCGCCGCGCCAGTCGCTGATCTCGAGAATGGTCGACTATAAAACCACAAAGTGTTAATAAAACCAGTGTTAATAAAATCATTTAGTCGTGTACATGTTTCATTTTCAAATTTATTTTATTCTAAGAAATAAACAAGTTGCGAAAATTTACTTTCAAATTTATAATTCCAATAAATCTTTACGCAAATTATACCATACCAGAAAATAACAAAAACAAATTGCTAGAAATCTAACCAATACCTTACTCTAACCATAACGGTGACGTTGAAACTTGAACAGGCTCAGCAATCCTAGTTGCAGCAGCGCTGGCCCTGCGTGCCATCCATGTATTGTATTGAATAAACAAAGGATTTAGTGTTGTCGCCCTCCATGAAAAGTCCAAGGTCAGGGTATGAATGATGACGATGGCCATTTGTATGATTTGACCATTGTATGTGGGGTGTGCACGACAGGTATCATGAGGGTCCGCATAGGCAGGAGAAGGTGGAAGAAATAATAACGGGATTTTGGACGCTTTGTCTCGCTGCAGAAAGAAGGAACCGCTACTGGGACGATTCCCCACGCTTTCTAGATTTCCATCTCGCTTGGGAATTGATGAAAAGCTTCGCTGTCAATGCCAGCCAACTCCTGTCGCTTCTTAAATATCCTGTTCACGAGGAAACGCTTCAACCGCATTCAGTAGTAAATACCTGCCCTTCATCACGGTGGGTCGATGGTTGGTTTTAATAAAAAAAAAAGTGCAAGGTTTTATAGTTCAAGGCTCAAGCTGTTGGGTGGACTGTGTCTCCCAGTAACTTGGTTTAATTTTAGGTTGGTTTGTTATAATAAAGTTTAAGGAATGTATTTAATTTTTAAGATGGATTTGAATTTTTTATTTTATTTTAAAATATGTTTTAATATATATTTAAAAATGGGTATGTAACTTAGGTTAACTTTTATAAATAATATGTTGGTTTGATCTGATAAAGTTTAAGGAATATATTTTATTTTATTTTTTTAAAGATGGTTCGGGACCTAAATTTATTTTAATTTAATTTTTCCATTTTTTTATAAATTTATTTAGGATTAATTTCTGTTATGTTGTTTTGTCGTAATAAAATTAAAAGAGACATATTTTTTACTACTAGGATTTTTTAGTTGGATTTCTCTTTTGGATATATCTTCATACATCTAGATCTTTCACAAATTTATCTTAATTTAGTTTTATAAATAATATGCTGGTTTCATATGATAAAGTTATAGTTATAATCCTTCACAAATTTATATTGATTTAGTTTTATAAATAATATGCTGGTTCCATATGATAAAATTATAGTTATGGATCCTTCATAGATTTATCTTGATTTAGTTTTATAAATAATATATTAGTTTCATATGACAAAGTTATAGATGCTTCGCAAATTATGTTCGCTCCATATCATAAAGTTAAAAGAATATATATTCTTGATGAGTTGGATTTCCTTTTTGGATATGTTTCTGCATCTAGATCCTTTACAAATTTATCTGGACTAATTTCTATAAATAGAATGTTGACTTAGCATGATAAAGTTAAAAGAGTAGACATTCTTTACATGCTGGCTTTTTTTTAGATTTCTTTATCTCAGTCTTTCATAAATTTATACTAATTTAATTTTTATAAATAATAGGTTGGGTATCAATTTTAAAATTTCTCATTAAATAAAAATTTACTAATTATTTAATTTTATTATTTTTAAAAATTTCTTTTAATAGAGAGAGAGGAGAGAGGGGAAGGACTACATTTTCATTATGTTCAACATATCACCCGTCAGAAATTGAATCAGAAGAGTGTCTTGCGGATAATTTATTTTTATTAATTTTTTTATAAAATTTTATTAAATTCTTTTTATATAGAGAGAGAGAATTTTTTTAAATTTCTTTTTTTCCAAGGAAAAAAGGGAACTTTCATTAAGCATAAAAAGTTACAACTATATGCCAAAGGCATTCCGTTTGCTGTATGAGGAAGTCATAGAGCTGCCACAAAAAGAACAGACCTTTCTGTGTCTCAAAATCTGGCTTAAGATCAGCTGAAAGGACGAATTATCAGTTTCGTTTTCAGCTCATTATGCACTCAGTACAAGTCCAAATAAAGTGATCAACTGTGTATGTCCCTTTACTATTTCCTGGGCTTCCTCTTAAGAGGAAAACAACCCAAAACGAGAATAGCAAAAGACATATTTCAAAAACGATGACAATGTTTCATCAACAAGTAGTTCAGAACATAATACCGTAGGTTCCACTTGATTATGCTAAAACATATGGAAAAAAGCAAACAAAAAACAAAATATTTAACTGTACGGATGATAGACATTAAGTGCATGGAGGTTGATCCGACACACGGATTTGTCCCCGATCTTCTTCCACTACTTTCCAACTGCCCATAGCTTGCTGTAAACCTTCTTTAGAAAGGGTATCCGCTGTACCGTTTCGCTCCCCGTAGATATGACCGATCGAAAATACATTAAAAGAGATCTTTAAGGACATAGTTTCTTCAAGCAAAGGTCTAAGCATATAACTGTGACATCTACTTTTTGTCCGTTGACCCAATTAACAACAGATAAAGAGTCTCCAAAGATCTGAACTGTAAGAATGTTCCTGTGAATAAGCCAGCATAGAAGGAGTTTTAAGGCTGAAAGTTCTGCATAATTATTTGTCCTTGTGCCTAGCCCTACAGATGCTTTTAAAGACTTGGTTTTGCTTAAATGAATGATCATTCCTGCTCCTGCTGTGTTGTTCTGTGAGGCTCTGTTGAAATATGCCCATGGAATCCCTTCTCGGATCTCCTCCTCCCTAATCTGCCTAGTGTTGCTTCCTTCTTCTGAATCTGGGATACTTTCAAGGATAGCAGAACTTTAAATTGCAATTGATTCAGCTGTGGTTCCCTTCTCCATGAAAATACTCTGATTTCTTGCAATCCATATTCCTCAGCATATGATAGGAGGAAGATTTCTCATTTTCCAACCGGGATAGTTGCGCCACCATTTATACCAAACCTCCTGAACATTTCCCCCCTCCCATTCAATCCTTTTCCCTATGAGATTCCCAACCTCTGCCCAGACTGATTTAACGAAAGGGCATGTGAGGAAAATATGGCTTATATTCTCAGAATCCGGCTTGCATAGAGAGCATCTCCCCGGCCCTTGCTTGTACCTGGCTTGAAGCAGGTCCCAGGTAGGAATTTTTCTTTTTAAAATGCGCCAAAAGAATAGTCTAGCTTTTGCTGGGCATTTTAGTTTCCAGATCAGCTTGTCCCACCATTCTGGGTCTCCCCATCCTTTTCTGTTCATTAAAAATTTATAACCGAATTTTGGGGAGTACGATCCATTTTCCGCATGTGCCCAGACCGGCTGATCTTGTCTGCCTCTTAACCTTACATTGGACTGAGTTAATTCCTCGGTGTATACCTTCCATTCGTTCCACCAGACTGGGCACAGACCTAGCTCTTCACCAAATTTCTAGGCTTGCCCCCAAATCGTTGAGAAGCCAATTTTCTCAACTTGACTTAGATGCCTGATACCTTTGGATTCTAGATGTCCGATTAGACTTAGAGAAAGAGCATATTTTTCATTACATCCAACCCAAGGATCTTTCCCTATCTTCAGGTTTTCCCCATCCCAATCTGCCATGCCAGCCCTTGTTCTATCACCTTGAAAGCCTCCACAGTGGCTTTCCACACCACCGAACCATTTTTCTCCTTCTTACTTTCCATCCTTATCCATTCTTCTAGTGGTGTGGGGTCAATATATTTCCTTTTAACCACTTTTGTCCAGAGATTCTCCATTTCAATTATTCTCCATCCTGATTTTGCTACCAGATATGTACTGAAATTTGTAAGGTTTTTTGTCCCCCATCCACCCCATTCTTTTGGTCTTGCTATTTTATCCCAGGCTACCCAAGGAAGAACAGATTCCTCCTTAGAGCCTGCCCAGAGGAACCTACTGCAAATCCTATTTATCTTCCTTAGAATCCCCTTTGGAACCCATGTTAATGCAGCCCAATAGACTGGCATGGCTAGGAGCACTGATTTGATTAAAGTCAGTCTTCCTTCTTGGGAGAGCCATTTGTAACTCCATTGAGATATTCTGGATTCAGTTTTGGCCACCAGCCAGTTCCAATCTTGGTTCCTATATGCGTTAGGCTTCAGCCAAAATCCTAAGTATTTGAAAGGATTCTCCATGTTGTGCACTTCAAAGGGAAGTAAGGCGGAGATCTGGTTTTTCTCATTTCTGCTTAAACCTTCAGTGGTAAGCTGGGACTTTCTATAATTTATTTGCATTCCAGTCGCTTTCATGAATAGATCCAGAATATTTTTTAATTCCCTAATTTCATTCAGACTTCCATTTGTGAACAGTAAGATGTCGTCCACGAACAAGAGGTGTGTTATAAACATGTTGACTGCTACTTCCAATCCTTTTACTGCTCCCTCTCTTTTGGCTGATTGAATTAGGTGACTCAGGCCTTCTGCCACCAACAGGAAAAGCAGGGGCGATAAGGGGCACCCTTGTCTTAACCCCCTGAAGCTTTTGAAGAAAGCAGTGGCTGCACCATTTATTAGAATTGCAAAGCTTACATTCGAGATGCATCCCATTATCCATCTGATGAATTCATATTTAAAACCTAAATGGGTAAGTAGCATCCTTATATAAACCCAGTTTATTTTATCATATGCTTTTGACAAGTCAATTTTTATCGCTGATCCCTTTCTTTTCATTTGCTTGACACTGTGGATAGTTTCCTGTGCCACTCCTATAGCTTCATGTATCTGCTGACCATCCAAAAAACCAAACTGCTCATTTGAAATGCATCTTGAAAGAATTGGTTCTAGCCTTACTGCTATCAATTTGGCAATGATTTTGTAAATACAGTTGCATGAAGATATTGGCCTGAAGTCTTCAAATGAGTCCGAATTCTCCTTCTTCAGGATAAGTGCTATGAAAGTTGTGTTGAAGGGGCTGTATACCTCTCCTTTCCTCCTAGACTCTTCCACTACCTCGGTTAGTTCTGTCCCAATTTGTTCAAAAAAATGTTGGAATAGCTCTATGGTCCATCCGTCCGGACCTGGGCTCTTATCTTTTGCCATTGATTTTATAACACTTTCTACTTCCTCCTTTGAGACTTCATACATTAGACTCTCTGCCTCCTCGACCTCTACATATCTAGGGAAGCTTTGGGCAGTCCTAATAATTTATGCTAATGTGATTTCCCCCTGATCTGGAAACAAGCTCTAAAAGTGATCCCTCCCCAGGAGAGAAAGTTCCTCGAAAGTGTTAGCCTCTTCACCCTCCTCGTTTTTTATCTTCCATATTGTATTTGCATTTTTTCGCCCTTTTGCATAGTTGTGGGAAAACTTCGTGTTTTCATCCCCAGCCTTCAGCCATATTGCCCTGCTCTTTATCCTCCATTCCTCTTCTTTTGCCAGTAGAATTTGTTCCCTTTGTTTTTCTAGCAGTAAAATTTTCTCTTTTGATTCCTGTGATCTGTAGCCGTCTGTCTCTGTACATTCCATCCTTTGGAGCTCTTCATTAATGAGGAGTAAATCCTCTTTCTGTCTCACCCTCCTTGACTTTGCCCATTCAATAGTTGCTTTTTTTAACTTTTTTAAGTTTTCCATGAACAGAAAACCTTTCCCCTCCTGGGATCTTCCATCTGGATGGATCCAAGTTTCCTTGAAAAGCTTTTCATAGGATTCCTCTTGCAACCATGTTGCATTGAATTTAAAAGGCACTGCTGGTTTCCTAGGTAATTTGGATAACTCTAGGAAGATCGGGAAATGGTCTGAGTTTCCCCCCTCTCCCACCCACTGCCGAAACATGGGAATACTGGCAGTCAAGTCTTCGCTCAATAGAAATCGATCTAGCCTCTTTGCAATTCTAGCCTCTCCTACTCTTCGGTTCCTCCATGTGGGTTTCATTTTAATGAGATTTATGTCTATTAGATTATGAGAGGTTATGGATCTTTGAAAGAATTCTGATAGCATATCTTCTCTAGCCGCCGGACCCTAGGTTTCGGCCCTCCCTAAAGAGAAGTTCATGTCTCCACCCAGAACCATGTTACTTCTTCCCATTATATCTTTTGACAAAAGGTCGTTCCAGAACTCCATCCTTCCCTGACAGGGCCCATATATATTTACAATTGTAAGAGGAACATCAAGATCTGTAGATTGAATCTCTGCTCCCATAGCACGATGCAAACCCCACTGATTTAAAATTCTCACTCTTCCTTCTTTGTACCTTATAGCCATTCCTCCCGAGTGGCCGATAGAGTCCATAGCACAGAACCGCCACCCCGGAAGTAGAGCCGTAAGGGATTTTTCTACTTCAGCACTGTTGCCTAAAGTTTCTTGCAGAAGGATATAATCTGATTTCGAACTCAAAACCAACTCCTTTAAGGCCAGTTTTTTGGGTTTACTTGCTAACCCCCTACAGTTCCAGGATAACAGGATCCTTTAATTACTGTCTCTTGGGGGTTCACAGCTCTAAGTGCCCCATGAATTGTCATTTGTTTCCCATCTGCAACATCAATCTTTGCTCTAACCTTGGCATTAGATAAACTCGATTTCCTACCCCTCACTTTCTTTATTTGAGGAGAGGTTCGACCTATTCCTCCAAACGATCCTAGGCGCTCAGGTTTTTTATCTAGGGATCTTAGTTTATAATGGCAGGTAAGGGAGGCCGAGACCGGTTTAACTTCCCTAGGAGGTTCATCCTCACAGTTCAGATCAATGGAGGGGATGGCAGCCGTGATATTTTCAACAAAATTTTCAATATGTAATTGATCATCAAGCGGGCGTTTTTTAGTATTCAAACTAGTAATCAAGCAATCATCTTTAGAAAGAGTTGAAGATGGGTTACTTGAGTCTAGTCTCATACCTGAAAGGTCTTCAGCTGGAGATGTACTCATGGAAGTTGGAAATTCATTGATAGGCTTCTGAATTGGGCTTTCATTGACAGGCTCTGATCCAAGCGTTCTTTCTTTATCGGGTTCTGTTCCGTTCCTTCCATCCCTGCCTGGAGAGCTGACTGGGATCTGTTCTAATTCCTTCTCCCCCAGCTGATAGTCCACCTCCATCGACTCCGACACCGGGTTCTTCTTTATTTCCAATTCCTGAACATGATGTTTTTGATCTGCGTACATGCCTTCATCCTCCGGCGGTTTCTGGTTCCTTCTTCTGTGTTTCCCCATGGGACAGTCTCTTGCTAGATGTCCGTAAACATGGAATCTATGGCATCTGAAAGGGAGATGCTCATAGTCAAGAATTTGCTCGTAAACATATTCTCTGTACTGGATGTTTATCTTTTCCGCCAGTCCTCCCTTGGGGTTTAGATTTACCAGTATCCGGGCCATCGCCATATTTTGGGTTTGAAGAAACGACATGTCCGCCTCCAGAAAAGTGCCCAGCCTGTTCCCAATAGACATAAAAACCGATTCTACCCAGAGGAATGAGGGCAATCCTGGGGCTCGCAACCAAATTGGAAATGTATCTGTCCTTTCATGCATAGCATCAAACATTGGGCTCCATCTCTTGAATAATTGTAGAAATTTTGAATAATTTAACACATATTGAACAGAGATTATCCTGATCATGTACTATTGCGGAAAACATACACAATACATAAGCTCCTCTACGTTGATCATCAATATAGTAGCATCAATAACAATAAAACATCAAGAGCATTCACACATTAACACAGTATGTATCCCGGGGAAAGCATCTCGCTAAAAACCCCAACTATCTGTATATTAATGATTGAGTCATGTAACATTACACAACATAATACTTCTCACAAGTATCTCCACCTCTGTTACACACAATACAGCTCAGATCTGAATCAATCACTAGCTCAAATCTCCTTCGCTGCTTGCCTGCCTCCGCTGCTCAATACCTGCTCAAGAACTGATGATAATTCCAAGGCAGCCACGTATTTCCTTGGCTAAATCACGTATTTCAAGCTACAATGTGGGCAAACTCATTGGCATACTCAATCCCTGATTGTGCAAGATCTGATGCACAACTATAGTCACAACTGATAGCAATCTGATTCTCTAACACCTGTCCCTGCTGAACTGAACATGCACTGACATGCAACTGAGTTAACTGATGTATTCATTAGTTGTATTATGAGTTAATAACTTGTGAATTAATTAATAACTAATTCACCCAACTCATCTCTAGTCTATTTGCCAGTTAGACTAAATACAACCAGTTTAACAAAGCTAAACTGAACACAACTCCATCAACTGCACCTCCAGTCCACTAAACTCAACTCACTTGAGTTCTAACTGAAGTCCTGCATGCAAATATTAGTCATCCCATAGGTAACCACGTATTTCCTTCTGGGATCTGCATGTACCACATCCGTAGCTCATCCTGAAGTGCTCCAAGAGAATAAGACAAAGTTTATAGTCTAAATATTATTATGAGCTAATAATATTTGACTGTTCTATATTTAGACTGATCAGTCACTCCGCTGTGATCTAAAAATAGAAGTCCATCTATTTTTTCCAACTTGATCAATCATCCATAAACAACATCCTGCAATCCATAGACATGATCCATATGTCTAAAAATAGACATAGTCTAAAAATAGACTTGCGCCAAAAATAGTCTGCGGGCCCACTTAGTGAAGGCGACTCCTTTCCACTAAGCTCCATCATCTTGTTGCATTCTCAACAAGCATTTCTTGTTGCACACTTTTCAACAATAATATCGGATAATTGCCAAAAGCCCAGTTTCTCGCCATCACCCAGTCCGCCACTTCTTTATTTTCAAATCTCACCCTGAACCATCCTTTTGCCAGAGCCGCGACCTTGAATTCTTTGACTAGATCCGTCTGCCATACTTACTCTCCCCATTTTTTAATGAATTGAGTTGTATGCTTCTTCCCCCTCGCTCTTCCAACTAGGGTGCATTCGGCCACTTCTATTGCCTCCTCCACCTAAACATCCATACCAAACACTAAATTGTCTTCAATATCCTTCTTCTTAATGGGTTTCGATTTCTTCCTTTTCTCCCCTAACTTATTTACCACCAAACCCTCCTCCCCGGCCTGAGTGTTTACGGTCTTCTGGGATACCCCTTCTTGCTGGTTTGAGAACGTCCTTTGCGTGCTAATTCCTGGATCTGCATCGCCTCCTGAAAATTTCTTTAACCCACCTATAGGTTCATGCACCTCTTCGAGTCTCTCATTGCCGGATCTAATGAGATTGGATCTTGGATCCACATACTCTCCAGTTTCAGTAATAGCCGTAGCTGGGATCCGGCTAGGGTTTACTAGATTCTCGGCATTAACGAGTCTGGTAACTGCCGGGTCTCGTTCATTATATGCACTGGTTCGGATCCCTCAGGCCGCCCCCAAGTTTACAATATCCTCAAGTCCCCCAGAAAGAATCAGGCTCGAGATCAAACCCTTCCCTCTCCTTCCTTGAATCAGCCGAGGAATAGCGCAATGATTGTATTCATTCCTTAAGCTCTCCTCCTGAAGCCCCTTTGTGGCGGGTTTGCCTTGCACCTCCGGATCGAGTCTTTCTTCCAGCGAAACTCTAGGGCTTCTATTGTAAACAGGTCCTTCCACAGAGGGCTTCACACACCCCTGGCTGCCTACTACCCTGAAATACCAATCCACATTTTGGGCTGTGAGCTCCTTCCCCCAAACAGATAGTATGTCCTCCGGCGATGGTTCCAGGTCGAGAGCCTCCCAATGTTTAACCATGGTTAAAACCTGCATGCAAACCCTAGAAACCGCCAGCGGCTTGTTCCTCACTAAACAAAATAGATCGTGACTTCCGGTTCCGGTGCCAGCACATGGGTATCAAGCCTTTTGGATGGAAACCCTTTTCCCACCTAGAAACCCTATTAAAAAAACCCCGCCTGTCACAGTCTTGTCTTCCTTCTATCTATCGTTCCACGACTTCCACGTTGTCTTCGTTTGTACTGACACCTTCCCACATCATTCCTTCCAGCTCCTGCCAGGTTCTGCGCCCTTGGCCAGGGCGGCCACGCCTACCCTACCCTGGCATCAACCTGTGATCTCCTTTCGGTCCCATGCGCTCCCTCATGTTGAAGGTTAGTTCATTTTTAAATTTCTTTTAATAGAGAGAGAGAAATTTTTTTATTTTTTTTTAATATATATATATAGAGAAGAGGGGCTACATTTTCATTATGTTCAATATATCACCCGGTCATAAATTGAATCCGAAAGAGTGTCTTATGGACAATTTTATTTTCATTATTTTTTTATAAATTTTATTAGTATTTGTTTTTGTTAAATCAAATTATGAGGATTTAAACTTTGAATTTCATTATTACGCCGTAAGGCGTTCCCTCTGGGAAGAACTCCCCTCCCAAGCCACCTATACCCTTATCGGCCGTTGATTTTAGTGTTAGACGATTGAAAGAGTGTCTATCTTCGGATTGAAAATAGTTAGGCCGTTAATCCTTCCTTTTGAATCAGAGTTTTCGTCTACCTTTTCGATTTACGCTGGACATCTGTGAACCATAATCTTGACATATGTGACATTTTTGTTAAGAGCTGGGTTTGCCGTGTCGATCCTTGGAAGTCACAGCGTTTGCAGGTGTCGATCTCTGTACCTGGAAGTGGTCGCTCGCATCGCTTTTTCTCATCTCCATTCGACATTTGTGCCACTCGTTTTACACCGGAGTATTTTAGGCAGGAGTTCCAGGACCATCTATTTCAGTGTTTCGTGGAGTTTATGGCATTGAATATGAGTTTTATGGTGCACCACTAAGACTCTCTCAATGGCATGACCGGTAATGGCATAATATTTACTGCCAATACCAAATCGAAAATCCTTTCATGCATATTCTAGACACCCTGCTCGCAAATCTGGAACAAAACACGGGCTAATCTGGAACAAAACACGGGCTTCGTTGCATCTAGAAATATTTCTTGCATTGGGCAGATGATTTGCAAGTTTGCTCTCGCACTTCAATTTCTTGAGTGCTCGATTGAAAAATTCTTAATTTTGAAGCCTGCCCTGTTCATGCCTTGGCAGATTGACAAACTGTGCAATAACATTCTCTATCCTGCGTTTCTTGCCAGAAAATTGGCTCAATCTTCCAGATGGTGAGAACATAATGACCGTAATGTCAGTGTCACAGAGAATGGAAAGCTCATATGCCTTTTTGATGAGGCCATTTCTCCATTTGGAGAAGGTAACTTGCCTGTTTGTGCTTTTTTCATTTTCTTGATCTGCAACTTATCTCTTCCCATGTTTAAGGGGTGATAGTGATGAAGGTAGCAACGGTGATGTATGTCTTTGCCAAGCGGTGCTCTGCTGGACTTGATTGGATGTCTTTGCCAAGCGGTGCTCTGCTAGACTTGATCGACTGAAGCGAAGGCAAAACGTACTTAGTAATTGTTGGAGATTTATTTAAAGCTACCAGGATGGGTGGAGAAACAGGCAGGGAATTCTCTCTTTTGCACTCTATGGTCAAAAGCGTTTCACCCAAATAGAACTTGGGCATCCGCCATGGTATTCCCAGTTGCAATGAAAGAAATGGTATAGATAAACCTAAAACATGAAATATTTCTTGCATTGGGAAGATGATTTGCAAGTTTTCTCTCACACTTCAATTTCTTGAGTGCTCGATTGAAAAATTCTTAATTTTGAAGCCTGTCCTGTTCATGCCTTGGCAGATTGATAAACTGTGCAATAACATTCTCTATCCTGCGTTTCTTGCCAGAAAATTGGCTCAATCTTCTAGATGGTGAGAACACAATGACCGCAATGTCAATGTCACAGAGAATGGAAAGCTCATATGCCTTTTTGATGAGGCCATTTCTCCATTTGGAGAAGGTAACTTGCCTGTTTGTGCTTTTTTCTATTTTCTTGATCTGCAACTTATCTCTTCCCATGTTTAAGGGGTGATAGTGATGAAGGTAGAAACGGTGATGGACGTCTTTGCCAAGCGGTGCTCTGCTGGACTGGATTAGATGTCTTTGCCAAGCGGTGCTCTGCTGGACTTGATCGACTGAAGCGAAGGCAAAATGTACTTAGTAATTGTTGGAGATTTATTTAAAGCTACCAGGATGGGTGGAGAAACAGGCAGGGAATTCTCTCTTTTGCACTCTATGGTCAAAAGCGTTTCACCCAAATCAAACTTGGGCATCCGCCATGGTATTCCCAGTTGCAATGCAAGAAATGGTATAGATAAACCTAAAACATGAAATATTTCTTGCACTGGGCAGATGATTTGCAAGTTTGCTCTCGCACTTCAATTTCTTGAGTGCTCGATTGAAAAATTCTTAATTTTGAAGCCTGCCCTGTTCATGCCTTGGCAGATTGACAAATTGTGCAATAACATTATCTATCCTGCGTTTCTTGCCAGAAAATTGGCTCAATCTTCCAGACGGTGAGAACATAATGACTGCAATGTCAATGTCACAGAGAATGGAAAGCTCATATGCCTTTTTGATGAGGCCATTTCTCCATTTGGAGAAGGTAACTTCTGTTTGTGATTTTTTCTATTTTCTTGATCTGAAACTTATCTCTTCCCATGTTTAAGGGGTGATAGTGATGAAGGTAGCAACGGTGATGGATGTCTTTGCCAAGCGGTGCTCTGCTGGACTTGATTGGATGTCTTTGCCAAGCGGTGCTCTGCTAGACTTGATCGACTGAAGCGAAGGCAAAATGTACTTAGTAATTGTTGGAGATTTATTTAAAGCTACCAGGATGGGTGGAGAAACAGGCAGGGAATTCTCTCTTTTGCACTCTATGGTTAAAAGCGTTTCACCCAAATCGAACTTGGGCATCCGCCATGGTATTCCCAGTTGCAATGCAAGAAATGGTATAGATAAACCTAAAACATGAAATATTTCTTGCATTGGGCAGATGATTTGCAAGTTTGCTCTCGCACTTCAATTTCTTGAGTGCTCGATTGAAAAATTCTTAATTTTGAAGCTTGCCCTGTTCATGCCTTGGCAGATTGACAAACTGTGCAATAACATTCTCTATCCTGCGTTTCTTGCCAGAAAATTGGCTTAATCTTCCAGACGGTGAGAACATAATGACCGCAATGTCAATGTCACAGAGAATGGAAAGCTCATATGCCTTTTTGATGAGGCCATTTCTCCATTCGGAGAAGGTAACTTGCCTGTTTGTGCTTTTTCTATTTTCTTGATCTGCAACTTATCTCTTCCCATGTTTAAGGGGTGATAGTGATGAAGGTAGCAATGGTGATGGATGTCTTTGCCAAGCGGTGCTCTGCTGGACTTGATTGGATGTCTTTGCCAAGCGGTGCTCTGCTGGACTTGATCGACTGAAGCGAAGGCAAAACGTACTTAGTAATTGTTGGAGATTTATTTAAAGCTACCAGGATGGGTGGAGAAACAGGCAGGGAATTCTCTCTTTTTCACTCTATGGTCAAAAGCGTTTCACCCAAATCGAACTTGGGCATCCGCCATGGTATTCCCAGTTGCAATGTAAGAAACGGTATAGATAAACCTAAAACATGAAACATCGGGATGATGCACAAATATATATTGTCCCCAGCTCCATATCGTCCTTGCTCAGAATTCCTACAATCAAACTTCCATGGTTGGACATGACTCCCTTACTCTTTCCCGTTGTCCCATACAAGTACGGAAGCATGGCAATGTCCTCCTGCTTGATGTCCACTGAATGGAAACCGCTAATGGTAGACTGCAAGAGGAGGCCTAAACTAGAAATACAACCCTCTGGTTTTGTGTTACCCTCTATGGGAATAACAGGCAATTGGGTGGCACGGGCCTTTTTTATCAGATTTTAGATTGCGAAAGTGATCACAGATCCAGAATCCTGAGTCTGCTTCTTAATCTTGTTTTCTATGCTGAATGGATTGGCGGCGGTGAGGATTTTCTCCAGTGGAGAGAATAGCCAGGTGGATGCATGGCAGGGCAATGGAATTGGGGGAGAACACCAACTCCACATTGCGTTTTTGAGTCCCCAAGCCATGCAGTTCCACAACGATGGCTTTGGCATTCTG
Source organism: Pinus taeda (assembly GCA_000404065.3). NCBI lineage: Eukaryota > Viridiplantae > Streptophyta > Pinopsida > Pinales > Pinaceae > Pinus > Pinus taeda. The sequence continues at coordinate 207,671 of APFE031342321.1, read as the reverse complement.
GTGGAGGGCGAGGTAAGTTAGTGAGAGGCCACTGGAGGTGTCTACATTCTGGTGGAGGGCGAGGTAAGTTAGTGAGAGGCCACTGGAGGTGTCTACCAGAGCGATTGTGTGTTCAATAGAATGTGCTGGGGGTAGCCCCGTGGGTTGTGTGCATACATCTGCTAATTCTTGAAGCAGGGGAACGATATCAGGGGGTATCGAATTAGTGAGGTTATTTGGTTTGACAAGGCAAGCCAAGCACAAAGAAACTAATTGGTTCAAACTGACTTTCTTAACGAGAGCTTTGCCAACAAGAGGTTGTTGGTTTAAGCGAAGAGGATGTAAGTACATAGAAATAGGATGTAAGTACATAGATGTGACCACCCTTGTGCTACAAGTGGTGTTGGCGATCTCTATCATGTTAAACAACGTGCCTAGCTTGTTGATATGGAATTTCAAGTAATAGATCGACACAATTGAGAGGAGAAACATTTCACATCACATTGTCACAGAAAGGGCACTGATATGGGGCTGGGTGTGGAGTGGTGGGAAGTTAAGGCGTTGAACCAAGTATTGGGTCACAAGATTCTTTTGACTCCCATTGTCATTGTCGATGATAAGAGTAGTTAATTCATGCTTGATCTGACAATTATGGGTAAATAGAGGTATAGCAGAGGTGTCGGCTTCATTAGCAATCATGAGGATGAGAGAGGGGTCTACTTCGGTAGGATTGTCGAGAGAAACAACTTCATTAGCAATCATGAGGATGAGAGAGGGGTCTACTTCGGTAGGATTGTCGAGAGAAACAACTTCATTAGCAATCATGAGGATGAGAGAGGGGTCTACTTCGGTAGGATTGTCGAGAGAAACAACTGCAGGATGGAGAGGGGAATCTGGTTGCTTGACCTCGGTAAAAAGAGTCTTGTTGGTGCACACATTTTTTAGTGCTTGACAATCAGTTTTTCTACTATATTCCCCCAAGTCTCAGACATATTCTTACTCTTTAGCTTTTCTTCCCCAAGTCTAGCTTATGTGACAATGCTGAGGGTTTAAAATAAATATATGGCCAACCAAGAACCACGAGCATAACCTTTCAGAGATCTGCATCCCAGGGGTATGTGATTGAAGACTACATATGACTGAAGTAGGAAACTAAAAAAATTGAGTAATTCGAATATCTTTATATGAATGATACAATCCAATTATCTTTCAAACAATAATTATTAAAATATATCTCGAGTGATATAAGTATAAGATCACTATCAATGCGCCTCAAAAGTATAATTCAATGGTGACAGATTGTAGAAGTGCCAGAGCCTATAATTTAAGAGTATTCTTTTCTTAATGTGTATTAAAAGTTTCACAGATTATTGATATAGACTATAAATCTATTTACGCCTTAAGAATCAAGCCCAGTCCATGAAGATTGTCAGCCTTTCCATGTCATGATATATTGTGGCTTTGAAGCCAATTATCTGAGAAAAAAAGAATCTTGTATAGATAGGAAAAACACATTTATAAAAATTAACAATGAATACAACCACTAAATCTTGAGATATTGGTGTTTGTGAGTTTTGCAAGTTCTAATATTGTCAAAGAACTTCATCTTTAACCATTGCATTACAATATCACACCTGCAATGGAGTACTGTAGCTGTGCAGTTGACCTTAGCTATGCGGCTGACCTTGTCCGTGCGGGCTATATAGAGAAACCAAAAGAATTTATCAAGAAAATGCCAATAAAAGCTGATGCTTCTATACGAGTTTGTTTCATGGTGCCTGTAGAACAGATAAAAGTATAGACCTAAGAGAAAAGGCATGTCTGCCATTGATTCAGTGAATTCTTGAAGTTTAAAACCAAGTTGTTTCTCATGGAATAAAATATGTTTCAATTGAATAGAGTTGCTAAAGGTTTGGCACTTTGGAAACAACATGAACTCGTGCTTTGGCACTTTGGATTGGTTGATTTTATTTTGTTGTTTTGTAATTGTTCACAAGTCTAAGGATCAGTTTTTTGACCACAATTTGACATATGTGGCCCGTTAACCCTCAAACCAGTTTAGTTTGATTCAGTTATTAGAAATCACTCCTTCAGAATAATGTTCAATCTTCAAATGCTCAGATTTTCATTTGTAACTGCAAGAGTTAGTTAGTCAATTTGAGGATTCACAATTTTTATCTCTATATTTGCCCATGCATTGTATTTACAAATCATTTCAAGCAGTTGCACATTGCAATTGTGCTTTATTCACTTCCAAAAATATATATTTTAGTGTTTTGTGAAGTGCATATGCTTCTTTCTCCTTTGCGTACTAAAGGGTATCTGGTTTAGGACATCGATCCTGTTCAAATATTCCTGTTAAGTTTTAACTGCGTTTTTAAGAATCTATTGTGACTGTGAAGCACTTTCCCATTTCAGGGAACTTAGTATGGAAGAAGAAATTTGAATTCTATTCTCTAAGTTGTCAACTTTATGTTCTTGTAGCAAATGTGTATCATCGGGATTTGAAACCGAAGAATGTTTTGGCAAATGTTGATTGCAAGCTAAAAATATGTGACTTTGGCATAGCAAGAGTTGCCTTCAATGACATGCCCACAATAATCTTATGGACGGTATACTATTTTAAATCTATATTATACAGATACAAATCTAACAAGGGAGCCACTGTCGTAGCGGTAGTCCCTGCCGGTTGAGAAGTTGCAGATACGTAAAAAGTACATTGAATTACAGTGTCTTGCTCGACAAAAGTGAAGTCTTTAGGTTAACTGGATATGGAGATGCAGAGTGGGCAGGTTCAAGGGATGATTAGAAACAGATTCAGTCTTTGATGTACATTACCTTTTAAAATTAGCAAGAAACATTTAACAACTTCATTATTATCTCTTAATGCAGAGTACAACTCTGCAGCCTGCAATGAATGCAATACATGGAGGATAAATTTGAACATTGAGCATCCTCATAACAGGCTGGAACTTAGGAATCCAATTGGTATCTCTCCACTAAGCGTGTCATTGCATATGTGCTCTTGAGACTTAATGTTTGATCCATTAACGTTGATGGCTAATCTCTCACATTACTTAGTTAAATTGATATCAGGCTTTCAGGCAAAAGGGCCTGTGAAGAAAATGGGGAGAAAATTCGTGTTGTTCAGCTATATTATTATCATAGCTATATTATTAGCATAGATACATATGCACATTAGTGTTTGGTTTCATAGCTTCCACAGGGATATGGAATGCAGTAAACATACCACCTGAAACAATTTTCCAGCAATTTCTGGTAGCTAATTAACAATGTCGCTAAGCTAATTTCTTTGCTGTCCGAGAATTCCTTTTGCTTTCTTACTATATTTCACTGTGACCAATCTCAAGAGCCTTTTAGAACCAATCCAGTGTCTTCAACATCTCATGGCTTGGCTATCTATATAGGGAAAAACTGGCAAAGAAATATGTATTATTTCAAGTACAGTGACTGGAGTGCAGTTTTTAGGGGCAGCTTAATTGATGATAGTTTTGAAAATGAAGCCTTATGTATTAGTAAATTTAAACTTTCTTGATATATTTTTGTTAGTACTTAATGAAGGGTTTTCTTTTCTATATAAAGTACTTTCCGTTTTAAGAAGGGGTATCTTTATATATAAGTACTTGGAGTAATAGTGGCAGTGACCCGAATCTATTGGTATCAAGTAGTAAACTGGCCCAATTGCAGATTTTTCTAGTCAAAAAAAAAAAAAATGATAAAATGACAATCTTGCAAACCTGGTCTACAGAAAAATCTTCCAACAATTTGGCACCCTAATTTCATCTTTCCAGGTGAAATGTTCAGTTGTGATGCCACTGCAAGTATAAGAAACCCTTGTGGTTTGTCCAAGCCATAGAATCCATATTGTGCTGTTTTTGCAGCAGCATCTGAGAAGTGTATGCCTCTACCAAACTGCACCCCAAATAAATATGTAGAATCTCCTCCATATATATGTTACTTAAAATGCTTTGTCATGCATAATTAATAAGAAAATTACAAACCATGTATCCAGGTGCAAGGGCAGAAACTATTGCACCCCAAATAAATATGTAGAAGCTCCTCCATATATATGTTACTTAAAATGCTTTGTCATGGATAATTAATAAGAAAATTACAAACCATGTATCCAGGTGCAGGGGCAGAAACTATTGTAGGGAGCAAGCCGTTCTTCAAATGTCTTACAAGGTTGCATGTCCTGGTTCCTGCAAAATATCATGCTAATATTATGATCATAGTCTAGTGTTATCATATTTTCACTCGCAAGGAAATCCAGATGGTTCCTTACTTTGGTGGGATGAAATGTTATGAGATCCTTTATAAACCTGGAACTGTGACACTGCATATTCAATGTATATAAAATTAAGAGGAAAGAATGAGCATACCACACCACAACAGGACCTTGTTGGGCAACTTCGCAACTTCCTTGTAGGTAGGTCCGGAACCTTGAAGAGCATAGATATTATGCATATTAACGCAAAAAGGCTGTGCAAGCAAATTTAATCTATAGGCTCATCATCTAATCAAGAGCAGAAGCTCAATCCAGTGAGCAAACAAAAAATACAAGTAGAAGCAGAATTTGGTACAGGGCATAATGGATTAAATCACCTCTTTTTTTTATTTTGATTGGCTTGTAAGTCTTCTGCAAGTATTTCAGGATCATAATAGAATCATCATGGCCTCTCCCCATTGGGATGATAGAGCAGTCATGAAGAGACTTGGTGCCCCAATTATATAAATATATTTTGAAATAATCACATTGGATTTTCCCTTTCTCTCATTCCAGCAGGGAACAAATGCGATGAACAGGAGTCTTCAGCAGACAATAGGTATATATAGTCTTAATTAACGTTATGGGTAATGATTATCATTATTTCTTGATGATGTTTTTGCTATTGCTTCAAGTATTTTTCTTCAATTCAATACCAATACGAGGCACAACAAAAAGCAGGTACATGAAAATCTGAACCATATTTATGAATCTGGATGAATCTTTAAACATTCTTGAAATTAACCAATATGTTAATTAAGAGATTGGCGATATTCTTGTAAAACTCCTTGAAGGCTTTTACTGAAATTTCCTAACCAGATATCCTCTGAACGCTGTCTGTATCTTGGTCGCCGCCCAAAGTTCTCTTGGATTTACTTCCCAAAGTTCTCTTCACTCTTCTTCTTAAATTTGGACACACAAAATGTTCCCAAGCGATTATCCAAGCTAACTACCATTGAGATTCTTGTCCATGGGTACCTAGAATAATTTGCTTAAATATTGACACTCAACCTAGTTGGGAAGAGTTGATGCATACTCCTCCCACTTGTTCAAATTCAGGGATGGCCAGGATGGTGGACACGAGCCAACACTTTTTCAAATTCAGTAGGTTAGATGCCACTTAAACCACCAGCTGAAAACATGGCTTGACTTTTAAACGAGTTGAGTTTACTAATTTTGGTCGAATTTGATCGCCTTGCCAAGCATGCCAAGACTCACACAGTTTGAACAAGGCTTGGTGAATTTAATCAAAATTCACTAAGACTTGGTGGATTTGATCAAGGACCAGTGAGTTTGATCAAGCCCTCAATTACTCTACCACTTTGACCATTTTGACAGACTTTGCTAGAACCATAAATTCGTGCTTAACTAACATTGGCCTAGGCCTATCAGGTTTTCTACTATATTCCCCATATTCTTACTCTTTAGCTTTTCTTCCCCAAGTCTAGCATATGTGACAATGCTGATGGTTTAAAATAAATATATGGCCCACCAAGAACCACGAGCGTAACCTTTCAGAGATCTGCATCCTAGGGGTATGTGATTGAAGACTACATATGACTGAAGCAGTAAACTAAAAAAAATGAGTAATTCGAATATCTTTATATGAATGATACAGTCCAATTATCTTTCAAACAATAATTATTGAAAGATATCTCGAGTGATATAAGCATAAGATCACTATGTCCAAGGGAAGCAATTAGAAAGTTTAAGGAGGTCAGCTTCCAGTATGTAAAGAGATAAGGAAATATGGTAGCAGACCTATTGGCTAATATTGCAATAGAGGAGGAATAGAAGGATCAGACCTAAACACAAATTCACTGAACTTAGCTGAAGGGGAGTGGAGGTCAAGCTTCAAAAATTGGTCCAATCAAATGTTCCTAAACGTACATAGCATGCATTATCTTATCTTGTGAAGATAAGAAAAAAAAGCTTGCGTACATGATTGGCAGACCAAAACTGGAAAATAGAAAACACAATAAACATATGACCATATTACCATATTCTCTAGTTGAATTTCAATAACAAAAATGTATAATTTGGCACCCAACACAACGTATGCTATTAAGAAGAGCACTTGCATAATTGAACCGGGATTGGTCTGGAAAGGCAACTAGTGCCGACCTGGAAACTTTGAGGCGATGCTGCATGAAAATATGGAATGATTTTTGAAATAAGCTGGAAAGTGTTATGAACTCCGAGTTCCACCAACTCAAGTAAGTATTCAAGAAGGAACTCTAACCAGAGGCACATGTAGCAAATTAAACATACAAAGAACTCGGCCCAAAACCTAGGTCTTGATCTTTCTCGTTATCATAACTTCAACCTTGAGTAACCATACCTAAAACACGTTTTTAGGTAGCAGAAGAAGGTGAATATCAGCAGAACTTGAACTACTCCCCCGAAACGTCACTGCAAAAGTTACCTATGTGCTACTACACCATTTGGCATTAACCCACTGGAATGTTGGAGGTACCAATTGACTCCTCCATATCAAACAGGTAAAGATGCCCATCATCAAAAGGGCAGGTAGCTCACTGGTAGAGCAGGTCATGTATTAAATTCCTAGCCAGCCCAATTTTCACCATAATGAGTTTGTCGACAATGCAATAGAAGCATAGAAGACAAAGAACACTCTGCATTGAGGCCACACTCACAAAACTACTCACATCAACCACAAAAATAGCTAACAACCACTTTAGACCACAACAACTGCAATGAGACCAGTTCATCCCCTTACAAATTACTGAAATCTGATGCTCCATCTACCTTCAAAACTAACAAAAAATATATTCCCACTCCCACTTACAGTCGCTTTAATGAAGTGAAGGAAAAATGTCGCTCTTTTTTATCAGAGGCTTCAACTCTGCCTTCTGATCCAAACCTAAGATATATCATTCAGAATGAGCTTTCTTTTGTAAACGAGGACTGGAAGCAAGACAAGGGTTCTGCTCCTGTTATGCCATTTATTAATTCCAATAACACTCTCCCCCAAAAATTCTTGTGTGTTGAGTCATTGGGTTTACTATGGTAATGCCTGTAACATTTTGCAGTCTTTTCTTTGTTGGCCTATGGTTTAGTGGTTAAGTACTTGAGACACATCATCACCCTGTTAATGACCCAAAGTCAAATTTAGATCAGAGCCTTAAATTATAAGTTGATTGAATTTTATGAGATTTATATGCAATATTAATTCAATAATTAATAAAAAATAGTGTGAGGCACCCTAAATCAACTTCTGTTTATACAGCGCTAAGATTTCATTTCTGCTACATATTCGCATCTCATTTAGATTTACCCATTCCCATGTAGTGATTGTTCCTCAATTTATGCCTTACGGCGTTTATTTTGCAACATTTTAATACAAATACTAGTTTACATAATAATTCATAACTTAAATCTTATTAATAATAAAACATAATTAAATTTTATATCTTAATTTAATTAACGATTTATTAATTTATTTAAAATAATCACTTTTAACAATTAATAACATCATTTATCTTATTGAATGAAGAATAATACATGGTTTTGTTAAAATAATTATAAAATTTCATTTATTATTTAAAAAAAACCTTTATACTATCATATATTTATAATAATTATTATATAGAATAATTGTAATAAAGAGATATATTTGTGTAATTAATTCTAATTATAATTAAAGATGATATTGATATTTTTGTTTTTATATAAGATTTGAGATTATTTTTATTAGTAATAGTTTTTTTTAATTTGACTTTTTAAAATTAAAAATATTTTATAAAAAACTTTTTTAATTAGCAAAGCAAAATTTTCCTCATAAACCATTATTTAATAGCATAGCTTTTAATAGATTTTAAATTATAATAAATTATATATATATATATATATATATATATAGAGATAGATAGATAAACTTATCTATATCACTAATAATTATACTAAGATTGACTATTGAGATGGAATTTGAAACAAAATTTGTGTAGGATCAAGCAATTTATCTATTTGAAGGATTCAAATTCATTTTTTTCATATAATTTTTTCCCCTGGAATTTTAGTTGTTAAATTTATTTTAAATACATAAATATATTTAACACTTCCAAAAATTATTAACCCATTAATTTTTAAGATAATTAATTAAAAAAAACCTAAAAGAACAAATATACCTGTAATCCCTACTCTCTTGTTTAGCATGCATTGATGAGGATGGCCTTGGAGTCAAAGTTTCGCTGATTTATCCAGCCATTCATCCTCATCTTCACTGCAAAAATAAGGGTTTTGCACAAGCTGTAATTGTAGTTTAAGGTTTTTTGTTAAGTTATACGATCAAAACATTACTTCACCCGTTGTTAAGCATAACAAAAATATCAATACATTTAGTCATACACGTACACTCACCAAACTAACATGTCAAGATCATATCCAAATTCCAACTCTTCGTTTTTCCACCTTTTTATGTACGCCGGTCCTATACACCTTGTGAAGCTTCCCCCCGCAATATTCATCATTGTCAGCCATTATATATATGGTCTTTGTCCATGCCTAGCTACATGAATTTAACTTTTTGTGAGATTTTAGTGTACTTTCAACGAAACATGCATCATGCCATTCAAACTTTAAACACACCAATCGATAGGTATAACCAATAAGCATTATTGCTATAAGGTGAAAGGGGTGAAAGAAAGTCGAATAATTAGGTAAAGCCTCAACCTCCATGGATTGGACCATGGTCACTTTAATAGTGAGTTTTAAACAATGTTAAAATGTAAAATGGAAAATGAAAAATCTTTCTAATATTCCAGGATTATAACGTTAGCTTCTAATTAGGCTTATGAGTTTGGCAAATCTCTTATTCGCACTCATCGAATACTCTATTCCTTTTTGCTTGGTGTTATTTCTTTCATGGGCACATGTCTTATTCGCACTTATCAAATATTCTATTCCTTTTGCTTGGTGTTATCTATTTCATTTGTGATTTTGGAGTCATTATCTTATTGTTATTATTTTTTCCTTTTATAAGTTTGACTACTTAAGTGATTTATATTGGATTATTATATTGTTTGTCATCCATTTCAATGCGCTTGGAGTGGAAAAAGTGGAGGAATCAGCTCATGGGATCGTTTTTATTGGTGGGACATAATTTGGAAAAACAAGGTCTGAAACCTTTCGGGAGCGTTTTGAGGCTTCAAATGATGTTTTTGGGGTAAAAATTTATTGCTTTATTCTCATGGGTTATCATATTATTCTACACGTAAAGATCTTTCCAACAGCACAATAAGTGCATGAATCCAAGTCTGTATGTGAAATTTATACCACTTAGAAGTTGACCTTCCTATTTTCACACCCATAATTCGGGAAGATGTCGCGTCATCCCCCATTATTCATGGAAAATTTGTTAGCCACGTGATTATGATGTAAAAGACTCTAGAGGCATCTATATTGTAATTTCGGTTAAGAGTTAAGGTAGTCAAACCTAACCACTAGTGGGCTATCAAGTTGTGTTATAACCGAGCCACTAGTAGGAAAAGAGATTTGATTCTTTCGAGTGCATTTGTTCCATAGCTAAGAAAAACTAGTCAAGAGGGATAAGAGGTAGAGCACACAGAGAAGATTTGTGCACTGTAGCAACCTACGAGCTACAAGCCATACTTCTTAGTACTTGTAATCATATTTTCAAACAGAGAAAGAGAGTAGAGCAGCCTCACCTTCCAACGAGGTTTTTCTCCTGAAAGGTTTTCCCAAAGAAAATCTTGTGTCTTATGAGTGTGTGTTACTGCTCCCTCCCACATTTACCCAATTTCACTAGTCTACCAAGGTAAACATCAGACAAAGAGCTACTATGACATGACCTGATCTCCAGCTTAAGTTATGTAAGTGGAGCCAATAACTAGAACTTATTGACCACGAACTGACAACCTATAGGGCTTATAGAAGACTCAAGGGCCAAATAACCACTCCACGTGACCAAGCTGTGAGCTAAACTGTTTTTTTTCTAACTTAACACCCCAATCGCATGCACAAGCCTGTCTGAGTGTGATTGTAGCCCAAAATCCTCAGTTTAGTGTCTGTGGTCCCAAGATCTGAGCCACAATTTGAGGTCAGCCTTCAGACCACTACCCAAAACTTCCCGAGACTTCCAGAATGATAAATGACTTGAAGACAATGCCAGTGATAAAAAGCTTGATCGAGAACTTGACCTAACTAGGCCTAACTATCACAATGATTTCGTCAAACATATAGTAAACATGTAATCTACAGGTCATGAATGCATATCTGAATATAGGAGTCTAAAAATTATCTGAGAATCACCAAGAAGGTCCAATTCTCTCTCATAATAGCTGCAATAACACTTGTTAGCTCATGAGTTTATTAACCATCACATAGTTGCCAAATCTTTAACACTACATAGTTAAAGTACATTACAAATCCATGCTTATAACCAACCTATAACCAAATTACTAACCACAACATAAAAACTATCAAATCACCATAATAACATGTACAAATTCTCATAGAACACAATTGGAAAATGGGTCACATTAATTGATATGAAAGCCAACCAAGTAAGGGATTTCCACGTACCACCCAACTGTTAGTATGAAATTTCTTGGAAGGTATACCAAAAACACTTCACTTAAGTCACTAGTGACAAATGACCATAACAAAAATTTGCGGTTGCTACGCTTCAGAGCTGCATCAATTAAACAAGAAAAACCTGCAATAAATGATATATGTGATCCAAAATAGCAAACAACAATAGAAATCCAATGTAATAACCCAGTATGGAAAGACTTTTAAATGAATAATAATCTTTATTGATAACATCTAGTGAAGAAGATCTATAAAAGGGGTCCGCAAATCCCCCTCCATGGGATGGGTCGTTTGATGTTCTTGATGCTTCATTGATCAGTTCTCTCTCTCAATATGTGAAAAATCCAAAATAGTGTGTAGAACTCAAGTGGGAGCTCAAATGCAAGAAGATGATAGTGGTGACGATGATAATGATCACGGTGAAGAATGAATGGAAAATCCTCTTATTTATAACAAAGTATTGGGTTGATCTCGAAAATGGAAAATAATACAATAATATTGACCAAATTAAGATCTAACTGTTGGAAATACTTTATTATATTTTTTGGAGAGAGAAAAGATATTCAAAATGGTCAAATATCTTTATTTAGAAATAATTCATAAATAAAATGATTTATTAATTATTTCGCGAGGATTAAGAATGGTGTGAAATTGAAATAATTATTAAATAGTGATTTATAATAGTTATTCCAATAATATAATTAAGGAATAATAAATAAATAATGATTTATTTAATTATTCTTGGGTGATTTAGTCAAATGTGACAATGAATAATTATCAAATAATGATTTAATAATTATTCAAAGAGAAAATTAAATAAATACTGATTTATTAAATTATTCTCATTGGATTTTTAAATTTCAATTAGAAATAATTTATTAAAAATGGTTTACTAAATTATTTCCCATGGTGAAAGTGATTTTACTATGGTAAAATTAATTCAACATGGTGTATTTCAATCTACCTAGTTAGAAATGGCTAGGTGATGATTTTTTGGTGATAACAGATTGGCCCCCAATGTATGAGTGTTAGGAGCAAATCGTATGACTGAAATACGTTGTAGGTTACACTTCCACGAGACACCAAAGGGGAGTCATAAAGAGAGGGAGAGAGATACAACTAAAGCAATGCATGGAAGGACAGAGGAATGGAGGGGGTGAGACCTACTAAACTGATATAAGTCTCCTTTTATTTTGGAGTACATGGTCTCAAATGAGGCGAGGGAGGCATACCCATACCTACCGAGATAACTGAGTATAAAGAATAATGGAAATCCCAACAATGTGGGACTGAGCTACAAAGTACATGATACATGATATGTTGACGTCAATGGGATACAAAATAGTACAATGAATCACATATACATAATGCACCTAGAAAGACATAGGTTAGGACTGAATACAATAACATCTGAGTGCATGAGACATAATGCCCCTTAAGCTGAGATGGTGAGTGGGGATCATGACCAAAGAAGCCTTGTTGAACTAGAAAGGGCTTTGAAGATTTGAATGGATCATCTAAAGCAGACATGCATTTGTGGGTGCTACAAGCGGCTGAAACTGAACCCATCAAATTTGTATAATTGCAGCTGAGGCCAGATCATAATCTACGAACATCCAAGCATGTGGGGGGGCTACTTGAAGGGTTACCCCCTCATGTGTTCTAGAACATCTCACACACAACTGGGAATGACTCGTACAATCTCCTGAACCATTGGACCATCAAGTGTATGATTCTCAATTGTGCGATAATGAGCTGACGTCGAGCATGCAAGAAACAAACAAGCCAAATGGAAATGAAGATTCCCTTTGCTTGATCTGAGGCACCGAACAATAATGAAGGTTGGAACTAAGGTACACTACCTTCTAGACAACTCTTCTAGAATAAATGTGTTGAAGTTGACAAAAGAGGACCCACTAGAGTTGAGGCAACGAGGAATCCTCAACAAAGGCACAACGATCATAGTAGAGTGAATGATGGAATGACACTAGGGATGATGATGGAAGGAAACAAGATGAGTGGTGGGATGAAGACTTCCCTTGTCAGAGAATAGTATGCATGGTTTACGTGGAAACAACTGACTCGATTCCTGAGGGGATGTTCAATTACTTAGACGAAGGCTTTTCAGAGACAGAACAATATAATTGGAGGTCAAACGAGCAAAATAGGATGAAAGTAACGAGCACTCAATGAAACTCGGAATAGACTCCATGAATACAAGGGTGACTCATCTCAGATGCTTTGAACAAGGGTGATTCGATGATGATGCCACGTGGGAGAGGCCCAAAGGGGACCATAAAGACATGAGTAAAAATGGTTACTTATGACAAAAATTGACACATGGAACAACCAATGCAAAGGTAAAGTGGTACTAGAGTATAGGCGGCTAATATGAAGAAATTCAATTTTAATTAGCGACAAAATGAGACCCTGTGGAAAAAATGGCTCCCTGGTGAAGTGTCAAATTACCAAAAACGAAGAGGCCCATTATAGAACTCAGTGATAGCTTTCCAATGGTGTTGATGGTTTATCAAATCAAGTTACGGTTTGGTTGCAATGGCCGACGGAAAAAACTATTATTTTTCTTATAAAGGGCTTCTTGTCCCCAAATCCAATTCATTTGCTTAGTGATTTGTTGGAGAATTTGGAGAGGAGGAGAAGGTCCTAAATTTTGTGGAGATCGTAGTGGACAAACCGCCATTAGAATCAAGATTTGCAAGTTGGAGGTAGGTAGCCTAACCTTACTCATCAATTTTGGTGGATTAGATTTCCATATTAGGGCTTCAGCTCACCTAGGGAAACAGGGTTATTAGATTTCCATATTAGATTTCCTCATGGTTAGAGTTCACTTTCTGGATCTTGTTCTACATTTGGAATGCAGAAACAGGGCCAATAAATGTGTCCAATGCAGTTTTGAGGGAAAATATTGCGTTCTTAGTTGAAAGGAAAAGAAAGATGGGGGGTATTTGTTGAGTTGAAGGTTAGAACCAATGATGTGTGCCTTTGAATATGAACTAAAAAAACATAATGGTATGATGTAGGTATGGTAGAGCTAAAGGTGTCATGGTGAGAATGAGATTTGGAAACTTTTCATGCTAAGATTTAGGGGAACCAAGCAGTTAGAAGGTTTTTGGCATGGTATGGGGTGAAGTTCTTGGTGAACCCATTAATGAGGATTGGTGAGCCCTATTGTTGAGGATTGTGAGTTATTGGGACCTAGATCAAGAGGCCTTTATAGTACAAGGGCACATGAATGAGATCACTATCCAGGACATATAGTTTTTTACAGGATTCCCCCCTATGGGTGGTGGGGGAGATACATCCAGTGTTTCCTCGTGGGAGGCATATATGGGAGTTTGTGGATAGTCATTGTGTACTAGGTGTTTGTGAAAAAGGGCACAACCATCTAGATTAGTGACTTAGAGAGGCTTGCAACACGAACTACAACTACAACAATGTTGCAGACCTTGGGTAGTCATGCCTTTCATCACATCACTAGGGGGTAGATGATGCTTGTGGAGAGTGTATTGACATGGACCTACTATGGGTGGGCCCAAATGATGATGTCATCATTGAAATGACATTTGATACTATGCATGTGAAGGACCAATAATAATTGTTCATTTGGGATAGTTTTGTGCTTATTCTTCTTTGAGAAAATCTTGACCATTCGATCACATGTATAGATCTGTGATGGGGCCCACAGGAGCCCGGGATGCACTATTGGGGGAAACTACTGTGACAATGTGGAGGAGGGGGACTCAAATGGGTATTCCAACCTGATTTTTTCGTACATTAGGACCAGATGCCATTGTACATAGATGACTATTCATATAGTGGAATGAACTATCAGGGAGATCCTGCCTTACTACTTTAGCTGAGATGAGCATGGGGTATAGTTGATAACTAGAAGTTTCTTTATATTTGTTGCACTTAAATTTTAATAAATATGAGTATGTGGTACTAATTTCTAAACTTGTGGTATGCATATATAACACTGGTGACGCCGATATGATATACAGGACTAGCCGCAATTCCTAGGGCTGCAGATCAGGGTGGTTTGACATCACAATAGAGATCGAGTGGTGATACTATACTGGAGGATATATTCCATAGGTTTGACATGCTACTAACCAGGGTGACAGAGTGCGGATGACATGAGTTAGAAGATAGGTATACAAATGAGTGCATTGGTATTCCCTCAGAATGGTGAGGTATCACGACATGCATAGTTATGGTCAATTAAGAAGTTCGAGACTTGCAAGCTGGTGGGATGGAGCCATTGGCTCGAGAGCCTCTAGATGATAGTGATTAGGCATATGGACATGTGGGTCCCCATTTTTGTTTTGTTGTAACATGTGATGAACATGTCAGATGTATTTAGAGTAGTGGACTCCAAACACTATATGTTGGATATTATGATACATAATATGGCTATGCATCTTTGTGGTGATTATGGTTTGCCACTTTTTTATGGTATGGATGTATTCTTGTATATGCATGTGATAAATTCCAATCTAGAATGTTATTTGCAATGGTATCTACATAGTGATTTTTGGCTCTAAGAACATGACTGAATGTAATGGATTCAAATTTACGTGCAAAAACCTTAACTCATAGATATTTTCTAAATAGCGTAGGATTATTCACATGATAAATTTTGTGCAATTGCAAGACAAGTAGCAAGGAATCAAGAAAAAAATGAAGGTGAAGGACGTGGCGATCAAGGGAATATGATCACAAACATATCACAACATCATATTCAGCTTGGTTATTGGTGGCAGATCTAATGCAGATGCCATTGGAGTGGACTAACGAATGCAAGTGGGTAAAAATGGTCCAAGGTGCTGAGGCTATATTCTTGGAGAAGCAACTTGCACCATCAGCATAAACAATATGAGATGTGGATGATGGATCCATTTGAAGGGTGTAAGAATATGATGAATGGGTGAGACAATAACGAAGGAGAGTCTCAACACCACGACAATGAAGATCGTCATCGATGAGGAGATAGTGAGGAGCTTGATGTCGAATATGTTTTCAATCATCACGGTTAAGAGGAGGGGGAATGTTTAGGTTTGAAAATAGGTGAGGATAATGTTGGACTCCATAGTATATTGATCATGATTTTGCTGCAGAAGGAAGTACACACGATTGTGCATATTGCCCAAAGGATAGTCAGGGGTGCCTTCTCTTTGGTTCCCTTTTTCTAGGATTCCCCCCCCTCACTAGATGCTTTCGCAACAGGAGTAGGTTCTTGTTGAGGTTGCTGAGGAATTGAAGCAAAGGAAGTGGTAGTAACTATAGGTTGAATAGGGGTCAAAGCCATGTAAGGTTTGAGTTGATTAGGAGGAGTGTTTGCGGAAGGGTTAATGTACCAGACTGGGATCCCCAAGGTAATGTTATGTAAAATTGATTTAGCCATGACTGATGTAGAATAAACTCTAGGGGGTAGTAATAAGAATAGTATATGACCAGAAGGGTAATGAATTGGGGGAACTGCTCTGATATGGTCAAGACATGGGGGAATGGTTCTGGGTTGAAAAGGACAAGGAGAGATACCCATAGAAGGAAGAGGACCTTGAGGAGTAACACTTGAAGGTTGGGTTGAGTTAGAAAAAATAGGTTGCATAGGTGCTTGTTGCTGTGAAGATGTACTAGACCTCTTATGAGTAGCTCGTGATGCTTGAATCATGCAAACACTAGATGAGATAGGCTCATAAGGAGTAGGCAGTGGACCATAATAAGTATCGAACAAGGTGGAACCTTTGTAGACACTAGGAAATACATTGGTGAGGGACAAGACAACCTTATTTCCAGTCACCGATGAGATAGTGGATTGAGGTGAAGTTTGAGACTTAGGGTCATAGTATGTCAACTGATCGATAGTAATGATATTTCCATTATGAGGGAAGAAAATCTTATGAAAAACCGCAAATGTGACAACTGACATAGCATAGGTGTAACTATGACCTAGGAGGATGTTATAATCTAATGGGGCATCAACGACCTCAATGTCAATTGAGAAAATATTGTCGGCGACAATGATAAGATAGTTGCGATATAAGCCAATGGGCTAAGAGGGATGACTGTCCTAAGCATAGAGAGTGATGGTGGAAGGGGATAGGTCAAGTGAAACAAGTTGTTTCCAAACACTATCTTCCATCACACAGGTGGAGGTGCCTTCATTTATGATACACCACTGAATAATGTTGTTTCTTATGGAGGCTGGTACTTGAAATGCAACGGATGAAGGAAGGGGGGAATGTTCCGATTTGTCAATGTCAAATACAATCATACGATTGTCTGAAGGATCCATAACACCCAAATCAAAGAGTATATATTTATGTTGGGATGGACACGTCTGAAGGAATTCTAGCATTTACATGATAGGAGGAGACTGCACCAAGTCATTTACTATGTTATAGTTATGAGCAACTTTAGTAGAAGCAACGTTTCGACGTAATGAATATTTGAGGATCTTGGGGATAACCTCTACTTTAGGTAGAGAGATCACCAAGGTACCATTTAATGATGACAGAGGCTCAGTGGAAACTTGGGGTTGGGACTAAGTTGTTGACTTAGCAGGTGGCTTGTCATATTGGCATAATTGAGTCTAAAGGTTGACTTGTTCTCTGTTGACTTCGTCAGAATTCATCATAAGAATCTAATAATATTTATGACCAGATGGTGGAGAATGGGAAGATGCATGGCCTTGTGTAGGTTGAGCAACGAGATATCCTTGGTGAGGAAAAGGATTGGTAATCACAACTGGGTGACATGAAGCATGAGGAGGAGGAGGAGCTATGAGTTGTTGTCCTCTAGAAGTAGTTGATTGAGCTTCCCATGCTTGATGACTCTAAGGTAAAAGGGGAAATTCATGAGTATAATGGCCATATACATTGTAACAGGCACAAGGTTTGTTCATACAAAGATAATTTTTTTGCTTGGGATATCCACCCTACTGCTAGGTTGTGGGATTAGGCTAGTTTCCCTGAGGTGCATTAGGTGGTGGAACTTAGTTACCCTGGTTACCTTGACATTGATGATTTTGGTTACCTTTCCCATTGTTCAGTTTCTTAGGGTTGGGGGGATTGGTTGCGCTGTTTTGAGCATACGCTTGACCTTGTGGGGGATGTTGTTGTTGTGGCAGAGGTGGAGGAGGCATGGGGGGCTGGGGTGTTGGTTTCAACAAGGTTGGAGCACTAAGAAGTGCATACATATAGTAAGGACATGGGGAAACATTAGTATAGTCAAGTGGGGAAATAATTAGCCCTAGAATCTTCTGATGCAAATGGGGATATGCATCTGACGTGCTAGGACTTGGATAAGATTTTCCATGTGAAATATTTGGGGGTCAGGGATAGGTATAAGAGGAATTGGTCTTCCCTGGGGTTGACCATAACTCATCGAAGGTGGAGCATATGGTTGAAGTTGAGTGTGTGAAATGGATCCAATGATAACACCAACAACATGATATGCCCCCGGTGCATTAGTAGCACTAGGTTGAGGCCGATTGGGAATGATAGTGTAAACATATCCTGATTGAGTGTAGATCAGGTCAAATTTCAAGGCTACTTGGAGAGAAACTTCCTCAGATTGAGGGAAGTGAGAAGAAACATATTTAGCAATTGGGGCCAAAAAGGATATAAGGAACCAATCCATATAGACATGGTCTTTGAATTCAAGAGCTTTATATATGTTCCTCCTTTTGCACCATTCCTGAACATGGTCAAATAGGCAAGCGACAAAAGTTTGACAAAAAGAAGTAAATAAGTAAATAGTTGGGTACCAGTGTCATAACGGAGAGGTCACTGGAAATATGCTAGAAACACTTTGGAAAGAGTTGTGAAAGTGGAATGAGTGGCTCTAGGTTGGTTGGCACGCCACTTAGCAGCAACTCCAGTAAGAGTGCATTGGAAATGGTGAAGACAGATGGAGTCTTCAGTGATAGAATCAGATGAAGACCACATATGGAATCAAGAAACATGATTTGTGGGATCTTCTCCAGGATTACGTTCAAATTTGGGGATGTCAAAAGGAAGCTTGGTAGGCATAAAATGCCAACTAGGGTCATGGAGAAGAGGATAATTGATGAGTTGGCTGAAATCGGGGAGACTCAAACCAGCCATAAAAGGAAGTAATGGAGTAGGAGTGACCATACCAGTGGAGGTTACGTTTGTGGGGTTACACGGGTTACCACCCTGGTTACCACCTGGGTTTCTCACACCCATGTTGGTGCCTGACATGGTGGTGGTATGGGGTTGGGAAGATGCGAAATCAAAAGAAGAACTAGAAGAATCAACAAAACTAGAGTTAGAATGAGGACTCAATGGAGGATTGGGAGGATGAACTCTAACTCGATGGGGAGGAGTAATATGTCCTAACGGAAATTAAGGGTGAAGGCCTCAAATTTTCCACGACAAATGCCTAGGGGTGAAATGACGTCAAGACAATGATGACTCTAAGGACTAAAGGGTTATGATATGAGAAAAATAGAAACAAATGACAAGAGAACACCTAATGCAGTGGTGCCAAGTGTAAACCAACAATATTAATGATGCTACTTTAATACAAGCAAGAATTCCCTATCAAAGAAAATACCTCTAGTCTATAGGTGGTATACATCCTCAAACAATCCTAGATATATTGTTTTGGATGGCCTTCCAAAGAACTTCTTACTTGACAGAATCTCATCCCTGCAAGCTACGTTGTCCATAGAAAGGTAGGGTAGAGAACCAACTGCTTCCCACAGTTAGTCCTATAGGGTGTTTTGCTAAGATTGGTCACTACCGTTATGTTCATCCCATGGGGGTAGTTGATTCTTGAGCTTCTTGGTGATCAAGCATTGCACGAGATTCCCTTCCATGAGTTGGGTAGCCCTGAGGATAATCACTCACATGATGACCTAGCCTAATCCCCTCTGAATCAGGTTTTTGACGCACTCCAAATTTGGACTGTTGGATGGTGAAGGATTTTAAGCTCCCTAATAGGTGAAATTCTATGTCTCAATGTAAGAAATCGTTAGGTTTTATTAGAAGCCTATCCCACCGATCCTACACCTAAACTACACATACTGTTTAACCCTGGTGCCCAAGTGGGCTTAATCTATGTGTGTTGGATTATTAAGGTGTAGTGTTTCAAGTCTTGGCTTGATGGTGTTAACCAATATCACATTCGCTTAGTGTGACTGTGTGAAAATGATGTGTCAATTGGATGAGTTAATGGAGCATGTTTTATGGTGCCATGTGTTGCTGAAAATAATGTGTTAAAATACTATAAATAATGTTGAAAATGAAAGAAAAATAAAAAACAAATCAAGCACACGAAACCCCACCCAAAAAGGCTACCAAGCAACTAAGAAAGAGAAGGCAAAAAAGCTACTCAAAGACACATAAATGGCCTAAAATATCTAATGTCAAAGGGACTATGGTCTAGAGGCACTAATTTGCTATAAATGGTGCAGATACACATAAAAAGTTAGAGGTGAAAAATGATATAAAGGATAGGTATGAAGATCCAAAACCAAGGATAATCAAGGGGATCCTAACGGGGAAAGGGAAAACCCAAACTATAAAGGGAGAAAAGGTGAAATAAAACCATCTAAAAGTGCTATAAAATAATGGATTGGACCCTGAAAACTAGTGGCTGAAAATGTTGAAACCCTAGACTCCTCACACAACCAATCTCTTCCTAAAAGGTGGAGGTATATTGTAAACCCTAGGGGAATTTTACCTTCCTCAAAGAGAAAAACTAAGAGAATCTAGGCCTAGGGGAGATTGAAATAGAGATAAGAAATCCTTCATAGTCCATAGACAACACTCTTGGTAATCTTGAAAAAAATTTGAAAAATTCTCTGAAAAAATTTGAACGTAGGTACTGACTTAGAAACGGTGGAAAACACAGATATCTGGCCAAAAAGCGCACTCTGAAACACATATTTGGGGCTAAAAAGTGTGTTTGTTCTTTTGGGACTCTTGGTTGGTATATCTCACACAAATATTGTTGTATTGAGCTCGGCTGGTTCCTCTGACCTACGAAAAGAACCAGAAAACCACCAAAATTTGAAAATCTGATAGAAAAAGGAAAGAAAACTATAAATAGAAATTGAGAGGCTATAAATAGTTGCAAAAACACTAAAATTTACTGAAACTTCAGTCACCTAGGAACTGAATTAGCACACCAGTGGAGTCGCCATTTGCTGATGACAAATGTAGCTAAAAACCCAGTGGAGTCGCCATTTGTTAGTATGAAATTTCCTGGAAGGTGTACCAAAAACAGTTCACTTAAGTCATTGGTGACAAGTGACCCTAATAGCAATTTGTGGTTGCTTACGCTTCAGATTTGCAATAATTAAACGAGAAAAACCTGTAATAAAAATATTAATGCTATCCAAAGTAACAAACAACAATAGAAATCTAATGTAATAACCCAATACGGAAAAACTTTTAAATGAATAATAATATTTATTGATAACACATGGTGAAGGAGATCTACAAAAGGGGTCTACAAATCCCCCTTCATGGGATGGGTCGTTTGATGTCCTTGACACTTTAGTGATCATTTCTCTCTCTCATCAAGTGAAAAACCCAAAACAGTGTGTAGAACTCAAATGGGAGCTCAAATGCAAGAAGACAATAGTGGTGACGATGATAATGATCATGGTGAAGAATGAATAAACCCCTATTATTTATAAAAAAGTATTGGGTTGATCTTGAAAATAGGTAATAATAAAATAATATTAACCAACCCAAGATCTAGCCATTATGAATACTTTTTGGAGATGGAAAATATATTCAAAATGATCAAATATCTTTATTTATAAAAAATTAACAAATAAAATGTTTTATTAATTATTTCATGAGGATTAAGAATGGTGTGAAATTTAAATAATGATTAAAGAGCGATTTAACAATTATTCCAATAATAGAATTAAGGAAAAATAAATAAATAGTGATTTATTTAATTATTCATGGGTGATTTAGTCAAGTGACAAGGAATAATTATCAAATAATGATTTAATAATTATTCCTATACAAAATTCAATAAACAATGATTTATTCAGTTATTTTCATGGGGTTTTTTAATTTTAATTAGAAATAATTTAATAAAAATGGTTTACTAAATTATTTCCCATGGTGAAAATGATTTTACTATGGTAAAATTAATCCTACATGGTTTATTTCGATTTTCCTAGTTAGAAATGGATAGGTGATCATTTTTTGGTGATAACACCGACCATATATTGGGCTAAGCCAAATATTTCTTTTAGCCAATCACCCACGTGCCATATTCCATGCATGGATGTGGGATCTCAAGACATAATCAACCATGGCTTCATGGAGACTAAACCATATCCACTCTTAAGCTACCACAATCTCACCAAAACCGGTCAAGAGATCACAATGCCCAAAACAAGCTTGGATGCCGTAGAGTCTTTTCACCAATACCTTGAGGAATATGACTGTCTCCACCCACCTGTTGAGGGCTTCTCGGTGATTTGGATTGGATCATTATAATTTTATTCATCCATATTTATGCATTAAAAGTGAAAAAAGTGGTGGAATCAGCTCACGGGACTAGTTTTACCAATGGGACCCAGTTTGGCAAAATAAGGTCTAAAAGCTTCCGGGAGTGTTTTGAGGCATCAAATGACATTTGTTTTGGGGTAAAACAATGTTTGCTTCAAGGCCACAATTTTCTTGTTTTTCTACACATAGATATCTTTACAATGACATAAGAAGTGCGTCAATTAGAGTCTGTATGCAAACATTGTGCAGCTCAGAAGTTGACCTTCATGTTTTCACACCTATAATTTGGGAGGATGTCGTGTTATCTCTCATTATTCATGGAAAAAGGTCTAGCCATGTGTTTTTGATGTAAAAGACTCTAGAAGAGTCTATTTTGTAACTCTATTTAAGATTTGATGTAGTCAAACTTGACCACAAGTAGGTTATCGAGTAGTGTTATAACTAGGTCATTAGGAGGAAGAGGCATTCCATTCTTGAGAGAATTTCTTTCCATAGCTAAGAAAAGATATCCAGGAGAGATAGGAGGTAGAGCACACAAAGAGGATCTATGCACTGTAGTAGCCCATGGGCCACAGACATTACTTCTTTGTAACTAAAACGTTATTTTCTAGAGAGAGAAAGAGAGTGAAGCAACCTCACCTTCCAGTTGGGTTTTCTCTAGAAAGGGTTTCCGAGAGCATATTTTGTGTCTTATGTGTGTGTGAGAGATTATTTTATCTTTCTCTATTTTTCCAGATAATTTACATTCACATGCATGCATTAATTACAATTAAATCTACATATCTTAAATTTTAAATCAATTATAATAGTGTAGAATTTTCATATTTCTAATATAATATTATTAGATCTGTTGTGACGAACTATCTAGTGTAATATCCATGGCAGTTTATAGATCATTTGGTATTAGAGCATATTTATTTGGATATTTTGTGGAGATTGTATGGATCTAAATTGGCGGGTTTGAAAATCATAAAATCCTAATTATGGCCTATGAATCTGTAAATGACCCTCGTGATTTTCCCTAGGTGAGGTTTTCGCAGTTGGAACAACAAGTCATAGATATAAACCAAAATGTAAGCCTTCTAGTGATGGCCCTAACCAATATTATTGGGATATTTAGAGAATATGGAGACTCAAATGCAGAGGAAAAATAAGAAAGGGGATCAGGAGATGAAGAAGAAATGAAGAACCGGTCAAAGAAAGAATCTATAAAAGGTCAACTTAGATCGAGTGTCATGTATCAATCTATGTTTAAAAGGTAAGCATAAGTAAATATCAAGATGTGCCATGGTAATATTGTACATTTGTAGCTAAACCACTGGTTGCAACAACTAGAATTTTATTTCAGCATCCATCAGATTGAGGAAGGGAAAAATATCTCATTTGCGTAAGAGGGCAATGCATTGACTTGGTGGGAGAGCCACACAAAAACCCTGATGTTGGAGGGAGAACCTCGGGTGACTAAGTGGGAGGATTTTTAAACCCTCATTAAATGATAATTTTATCCCATTGGGTATGTGGAGGACCAGTGGATCCGGTGGCATTACTTTAGGAAAATGTCAAGCCAAAGTGTGTAGGAGTACACCACAAAATTCAAAAAAATAACTATAATGCTAGGTATCTCTCCAAAGAACCCAAATGTACTCCTCAAGTATTTGGAGGGTCTCCACCACCATATGAGTGAGAAAGTGATGTTGTTCAAGCCCAAATTGGTGGACGGGGCTTGTGTATAGGCACAATACCTAGAGAAAATAAGCATAAAGAGAGTGTAATTAACTGGATCGAAGAAAAAGGAGAAACAAGACGCTTATAAGGAGGGGAAGAAGAATTAAAAAGGGGGAAAGATAAAAATACGACAACCAAAACACACCAATGCAAATATCCTTGCAACCACTGCAACATTTATGGCCATACAGAGGAAAAAAGTTAGAAGTTGAATCCAATGCGCCTAAACTCAAAGAATAAGAAGAAAGATAACAAGAAGAAGAATCTCATGGCCATTGATTCAAGCAACCAAGTTAAAAGTAGCTTGGATGGGGATGAGAATATTTTTTTTACATCAATGTAGAAGGAGGTTAATCTGAGTAGCCTTCAGTAAGAGGAAGAGAAAGAAATGACCAAACTCTTCCATATAATGATATAGATCAAGAATGAAAAGGTTGATGCTCTGTTTGAGTTAGGATCACAACTAAATCTCATTACAATGGAACTGATCAAGAATTTGGGGCTGGAAGTTCGTGATCATCCAAATTATACACGGGTATGGGTAAATTAATATTCAAAGATGAAGGTAACAAAGCAGTGTAAAATTACATTTTCTATTAGTGTTGATTTTGTTGATGAAGTAGGTCTAGATGTGGTTTCCCTTGATTTATGTGGAGTTGTGTTTGAGAGACCATACATGTACATGTGTGATGCAATAGTCAGGAGGAGAGCCAATCAATAATGGCTCATCAATGATGGAAAATCATTCATCATCAACGTGCACAAAGGCAAGTAAAAAATTTCATTGATAAGTGCCAACTAAGACAAGAAGTTGATCAGTTCTAGAAAGAACTATTTTTTGTTGTTTTTAAGAGAAAGTTAGTCTGAAGATGAGTAAATAAGAGGTAAGGCATCCATGGAGGGGTGTATTAAGAAACAAACACGACAATTGGAGGAGTTATTTCAGGCATAAAGGGATGTGTTCTGAGAGCCTAAAGGGTTTCCACCTAAGAGAGAAGTGGAACATGAGATTTAGATATTGCCGAACTCCTCATTGCCAAATATTGGTTGTAAAGGTAGTGTGTTATATAAGTAAGTGAGGTGAAGAAATAGTTGCAACAATTGTTGGAATAGGGTTTCATATGACCAAGTACATCACCATGTGGGTCACCCATCATCATTGTGCTAAAGAAGGATGGGACTTGGCAGATGTGTATAGATTATAGGGTGTTGAACAAATCACACTCAAGAAAAGATACTCCCTACCCAAGATATATGATCTCTTGGATTAGTTGGAACAAGAAAAATACTTCTCCAAGATGGACTTGAAGTTTGGATATCACTAAGTTCGAGTCAAAGAAGAAGATACCTAGAAGATCGCCTTCAAAACCAGACAATGTTTGTATGAGTGGTTAGTTATGCCATTTGGCCTATGTAATGCACCAACTACATTTATGAGATTAATGAATGATGTAATGCACCCCTTTATAGATTAATTTGTTATTGTCTATTTGGATGATATACTGGTATATAGTACTACCCAGGAGGAGAATATTTCACATTTAGTGCAAGTGCTGGAAACATTGAAGAAGCACCATTTACTAGCAAACATGGAAAATTTTAAGAAACCCCCAAATTTATATGTTTAATAAATGGCTGAATCCCCATGGTATATAGAAAAATGTACAGGCTATTTTTTTCATTGATATAATATACATATATAATTTTTTGGTGAATCTTTCATTGAATTACAAATTTTTTTTAAATCTTGGCGAATTTTTCACTAGGTTATATGGTATTGCAAATTCTTGGCTAATCTTCTAAAAAAATAGAAAACATTGTAAAATATTGGTGATTCCTTGATAATGTATAAAATATATATAATAACAAGAAAATTATTTAGTTAAATTATATAATATATTAACTTTCCATGTTTTGGTAAAGAAAAATCACGAGCAATGTTGCTCTAGGTTCTTCTTATACACTATTGCAAATATTTTGGCATGTTTTTATCATGTTTTACTGCAAAGGTCTTATCACATCCCAAGGGGAAACTAGTTGCAAAGGCACCCCCAAAGGTGTGCAATGTTGAACTAAAGAAATTATTTTGCTCAAACTTGTTCTTGATGCATCTAAATAACTCAATCATATTTAATGTAATTCATATTCTGTAGGTTTCACATGAAAATAAGGTCTATGAATACCTATATCAAAATCAGGAATATTTACATCAAATTTTTTTGTTTTCTCATACATCTCTTTTCTAAAAGGTAGATACTTCTCCAATTCCTCGAGTTCAAATAAACAAACATCTTTAAAATATGGTGCTTCCTTGTCATATGTAGGGTTTCACCTAATTTTTGGATCATAACTATTGTAGTTGTTGTTGCACTTTATTCTACATTTGGAAACTCTAATAATGTTGAATTGGTAAACAATTATTTGAAATCGCACAAAACAAAAAATGAAAATGAATGGAAAATAAATATGTATTGAAACTTAATTTCCTACACAATGAATAAAGAAATAAGGTAGTAACAAAAACTCATTAAAATACTACAGTTGGTAAGTTAAAAAATATAACACAAATATAAACAATAGTCTTTGTATGTTCATTACTTCGAAAAATATGTCACAAAACAATCATCATCAAGGGATATTTCACTTCAAGAAAAGTAGTGCACTAAATAGTCTATCATTCTCATCTAATAACATGTGTTTCTTTTTCTATATGGGAATCAAAGTATAATTACATTAGATGAATGTCAGTCTCATGATAATAGGACTCTTATGATGAACACATTGGATGCTAATGCATAGAGCATTTTCCTCTTAAGTTAACTAAGCAAATCTCATTTTCGTTTCTTAACAAACAATAAGTATTTAAAAAAAAATATAAAATAAACATAGTAGATTCTAAAAGGCAAACATTCTTTTGTGACACCACAAAGTGAAAGGAAAAATAAAAATTTCCTTAAATAATTAAATATATAAAGAAAATAATTTATCTTTTATGGCTCAAATTTTTTGTAATGTCTACATTATTCTTTATATAATTTAAAGATCTTTTTCCATTCCTTGGAACTCATTTTATTCTTTCATGGTTAACTCCTTTCAGTTACCTTTATATTCTCTTTTCATTACTAAAATCACTTTATATTTTATTTCTTTCTTTTTCCTTGATGATGGGTGGAGTGTCCACTCGAATATTGGGCATTTCAAATATTGACACACAGTTTATTTCAAAAAAATTATCAACAATGGTTGAAAATGTTGATGATGAAGTGGCCTATGATAGAAAACCTTGTGAAAAGGATAAATATTATAGGATCCTTTTCAATAGGTTTATTAAGGGATCATGTGAGTTTTCACGAGACATCAACTTATCAAGTAATGCTAGATCTGAGACTTTTGTGATCCATAATGTAGATAATTGTCTTTCGGATTAATCACATTTTCAGGATTTGGTTGATGTTTCAAACCAACTAATGTGGTTCATCCTTGTCCTAAGGATGAACCACATTAGTTGGCTTGAAACGTCAGCCAAATCCTGAAAATGTGATTAATCCGAAAGACAATTATTATCAAGTAATGTCAGGAATGTTGAAGGAAACTATCCAAGTATGAAAATTAATCATTCCAACATATATGACTTGAAATGATTGGAGAAGGATTCCTTTAAGCATACTTTATATATTCACTTATTTGTTTATGATGGAATTCATGTATGATAATGATACCTAGGTGGGATATAATGAATGAAGAAGCTTTTCATATGTCAATATTGTTATAATCATTTTGATTCAACCATGAATTAGTATATCATGATTGAGTCACATGACAATGTGTGAATGGGTAATATAATCATGTTATGAATTTGTATAGCACATTAAAGTGAATTCCAATAGAGCTAATGTGTGAGACCATATTGTTGATGGATATGGAAGGATATAATATTGCACAAGTGTCCAATTGTCTCCCTACTTATATTGGTGTTGTAGACTTTAACCTTCTTGAAAATAGTGAGGAAAACCTATAGAGGAGAGGGTTCCTAAGGTAATATAGATGAGAGAAGAGAAGTTCCTTGCAGTATTCCTAAGGTATAGATGGGAGGTGACTAGATGATGTGTTGGCTAGACCTTCCAATGGATGATGGTGGGATACATGGTATAGAAATGTAGTATTTCAATATCAAGTGACAAAGATAGATTGAGTAGATGTGATCATTTGTATTGGCACACTGGTTTATTGGAATAAATATTTAGTTTCATATCGTAATGGTAGGTATGTTAAGTAACCCATGTACATTGAATCATAGTTCCATTTAATTAAGTATGTTTAACAACTAAAAATGATTGAATTATTAGTTTGTTGATATTATTATGAGAACACCTCATGGATGGTAGTAAGTATTGAAATAAAGTATTATATGCATAGATACTCACTTTTATTTGGTTGATTGAAGAGTTTAGGTTGTAGGTAGGATGGTCTAAAATATGAAAATGATTGTAATTCTGTAAGAAAAATTAGGTGCTACAACACACAAGAGGCAAACACTATGAGAAGGAATCTCATACCTATGAAATATGATATTCTTTATGAATTAGACTTGAAATTTATAAGTTGCATTATTATGGATATATCTATGGTATGATGGCTATTGAAGATGGAAACCCTCAAAGAAAGGCCATTGTTAGGACAAAGAAACCCTGTGATTGCCACAAGTTATATACTACTAGTGGATGTCTTGTAGTAAGTTAGTGCTCTCCTTACACGAGAAATCCATGACAAGAAGGACCACCTAAGGGATTGTTTAGTAGAGAAGGGGACATGTAATCCTAGAGGGTGAGTGTATCAAGGAGGAAAATTAAAAGTTAATGTGGGATGGTGGCTAGAACATTGTGGGTGATTTAGAAAGGATAATGAAATCAATTATTTCCTATGGAAGCCATTATATGGGATAGATGCATATCCATAGAGATAAGTATTAAATAAAAAATACATACATATATTTCAATAGATTCTTACATCATGGATTTGACAAATCTTGTGCATAAGATAAGTGTTTCTTGATAATTTCTATAATATGTGTGCTTACTTGATTACTAATGTAGGCATATGTTGGAATGTTCAAGTTTGGTGGTACACCTAGAAAGTGAATAGGATGGCACTGCAAATACCACTAAATAATGAGGAAAATAAGTGTTTTTAATGAGAAGAGAATATTTATGATTGTTTTGTTTGAAGGGGAATCTAATAGAATGTCCTAGTATTGAATCCCATTGATTAATTATACATAATTTGATTAAATGTTCAATTTTGTTTAACATTTATATTTTAATTACCATGCTTTATTTACACCATGAGGAAGAAACTTTATGGTACATTGAATAACCTAAGTATTATCTTTCATGAATTTAATAAAATAATAGAGCTACCTGAGATAAGAGCACATAAAAAATAGGTTATGATCAGAGGAGACGGGAAAGGTGAGGGGGTACTAATGGGTTCTACATGCTGAATAATCCATAGTTTTCCATTTTTCCAAACTTTACTTTGTTTCCTTCATCACCATGTTCTCTACTAAAAATATAGAAACCTTAACTACCAATCATGGAACACATGTAGTGGTTGTGGAGATGTACACCTTCCACAATTAAAAAATAAAGGCAATAAGTATCTTCATCATGGGAATTGTGAGATGAGTGGTAAACTCTAGATTTTCTCACATTTTCTTTGAAAACAAATCATATCCCCACAATAAGGTGGAAAATGAGGTCTCATGGGGTGTTGGAGATGAGGTGATTTTTTGATTCATTAATTCATCATTATACCCCTCACACATGTGGTTAATGGGGAGGGAACAAAATTACGATTGGATGTAGGAAGTTGACTATAGAGAGGCAACAATTTATGTAGTCTTAGAGGAGTGCATGTGAATAGTTGTAGGGAAGATGAAATGATTCATTATTGGTTATTATTGGACTAAGAAAAGCAACATAGTACAATACAATGCTCACCTAATTGATATAATTAATTTTGGTTCTAATGTGAATGGTGGATGCCATTTCACATTCACATGAATGATGTGTGACCATTATGAACTCATGCAAATAATATTGAAGAGAGATGCATGGGGCTAGACACAATAGAGAAGGAAAATAATATGGAAGAGAAGTAGGTTATGAGAGAGAAAGAAATAGAGGGAGAGGTAAATTCATTCTCTCTTCATTGATACTAACATCCACGGAAGTAGTTTTAGAGGTATTGATTCACATTAGGAGGTTTATGAAGGAATGATAGAGACCATTTTGAATTCATGTGATGAGAACTACAAAATTATGTATAGATTATGAAAAGATAAGGAAGATATTCAAATGGTTAGAAGCTAATTCCTTGGAAACAAAGTGAATTCTAGATAGGGAGAACATAGAGAGATTAAAAAAATGGGTTGGAAAGGGATTTAGGAAAGATACCAAGCTATGTTATGGAGAAGCCATGGATAGAATCTAAGGAGAAAAGCATAGTGTGGGTTGAACGACCAAGCAAGGAAGCCTTTAAAAATTGAAAAAGGTCAATAATTATGAAAATGTTATTAGAGTTAATGGATAGTATCTAGACCCTCTATGAACACAAAGAGGGAGAGATCGGATACTTTTGAAAGAATATTGAGTAGATAAGGAAGGTATTCTCCTTTTTCTATGTAAGGAAAGTAATGTGTCACCAAAATAGTTGTGTTTTTCCAAGAAAAAAATTAGTGGTGAGACAATGGGATAGGTAATTGTTTGTCCTAAGATAGAATGATTTCCATAAAAATGTTCTAATTTTCCTTAGTAGTATCATAGCCTCAATTGGGGTGGCCTAGTATAAAAGTAATAAGTGCAATAAATTGTATGGTTGGGTGGAACATTTATCTACCTAAGTTATTGCTGACCTTCAACTTCCAAATAGATAAGGTTTTCCTTTAGTTTGTTTATTCAATTGATTAATACAATGCACTTTGCTGGAGTATTTTAGTATTTGAATGTTGAATGTTGAATATTGCTATAGGTTTACTATTTCTTCATGATGGGAAATCAATGTTATATGTGCCAATGTAATTATTGTAAATGGAATTTTATATGATGGTACAACATTTTTACTAAGTATCATTATCTCTATTTATTTTTGGGTGTGAGTGTGCCAGAGAACATCCATAACATTATAGATTGTGATGAACATGCTATGAAAATTGATATTATGGTTATAGGATACCATTAGGGAATAACGAATTCTGGATGGAATGTAACACCCTCCTCCCACATCTACCCAAGAAACCGGTCAACCGGGGTAAACATGTGATGAGAGGCCACTATGATAAGATTCAACCTCCTTGGTGACTTTAAGGAAATGGAATCGACAGAAAATCACTTACAATCATCCAACATCATCCACATAACTTAGAAGATAAGTTAGCCACTCAGATTGCCTGTCCCTGGGTCCTACTGCTGTTTGAGAGACTTAGGGTAGGGTAATGCTCCCTAGACACTGCCCAAGTGACTTAGTTTTAGGACTAATGCTCCCCAGACACTGCCTAGGTGCTTTGTAACACTTCCCAGACATTGCCCAGGTGAGTTAGTCTCAACACTAATGCTAGCATTCCAGCATTTGAGCCACCTTTTTCGGGCCAAAGCCGAAGACACTACCCATAATGGAATGATCACTTATAATTAGTAAGGATACAAGGAAACAATGATGCAAAAACAATAATATGAACAATATCATCACCAGACCCCTACTAGCCATGATGAGCATTTCGTCAAACATATCATAAACATGTAACCTATAGGTGCAAATAACATAATTAAGTGTAGGGATATCATAATTATATGAGAATTGCTATGAACCATTATTCCCTCATGCCATGTGCTGCATTATCCTCCATTAACTCATAAACACATTATCCATTCATATACACGTTAAAACATGGTGAGAAGCATACATAGCTGCTATCATGAAATGTGCATATAACCAACATAATAGGAATATAAATACAATAAACATATTAGCCATCATATCCATAAAGAGATCATTACCTTTACACATGAAAATCAAGGGAATGGATTTCTCATTAATGAATGTAATGAACCAACCAGAGATGGGACTACCACGTTCCACCCAACTGTAAAATGGGTGAGCCAAATCTCTCTTCATCCATTCACCCCCATGCCATATTCCAAGAATGAATGTGGGATCTCATAGAACACATAAATCAAAACTCATCTAGAGATTCCAGAGGCCATCCACCTCAACCCATCAAACAATGGTTCCACCTCACGGTCAGACATCACCAAAACCATCATCAGATTGGTCTCCATCCAAGCCTTCCAAGGCTTCTAGAATGTTTTTCCAACCAAGGCGTCCAAAACTAGTAACTCAACCCACAACTTATACAATGCTTCCAGAGCATTTGTCTAACTAAGGTTTCCAGAACTAGTAACTCAACCCACAACTTACATAGGGATTCCAGAGTATTTTTCCAACTAACGCTTCCAAGACTGGTAACTCAACCCGCCAAGGGCTTCCAAAGTGTTTTTCCAACCAGGGCTTTCAGGACTAGTAACTCAACCCAAGCTTTTACAGGGCTTCCAAAGTGTTTGTTCAATTAGGGCTTCTAGGACTAGTACCTCAACCTAGGTTGTTACAGGGCTTCTAGGACTAGTAACTCAACCCAAGCTATTATAAGGCTTCCAGAATATTTGTTCAACCAGGGATTCTAGGACTAATAACTCAACCCAAGCTAAGGGAACATGAGAACCAACCAAAACAAAGCAATGGAAGTAAACCCACAATCACCATGGCTATCCAGGAAATGGTAAGGCTAGGAAATACACTGTCAATCCCGGTCATCCTCCATGCTAATAACAGATCATAACCAAGAAACGACATGCATGTTGTTCCATGCATGCAAAAACTAGTGAATAAATCATACATGCAACTCGGTACCTGCAAGCAAATCTGATGTAGCTGCTGATGTCGATGCCCTCTTGTGCTTTCTTGCTCTTCCTTTTCCTTCTTACTCCAAGAATCCAAGTATGCCACACCCTCTAAGAGTGCTCCAAGAAAACTCTAAGTATCCAAGAGTATAAGAGAGAGAGAGAGAGAGAATAATGAGAGAGCTCCAAAAGTGAACTGATCAAGCCCCCACCATTGATCCTCAGAAGCCTGTTTATTAACGAGGCCTCTATTTTCTTCATTTTCCATTATTTTCCTTCAATTTCCTCCTCACATGCAACCTGTGAACTTTCACCTTCCTTTTATCCTAATTTCCATTATTTTCATAAATGAAATGCCAATTAATGCCTCATGCCTTTTGAAAGCCTTAGCCATTGCCTTTGCTAATTTCCTTAGCCATAAAAAACCAAATGAGCACCCACTAGGATGTTTCCCCACCATTCATCTTGGAATATGTGTCCCATCGTCCATGGTATTTATATATTTTTACATGGAATTTTCACCAGGGCTGTTACAGAAACCTCCCCCTTGGGGAAACACCATCCTCAGTGTTCAATGCCACCTATAACCAACAATACTACTAAAAACAAAACATACTACCCATGGAGCTTTATAACACAACTCATTGCAGTATTTACAATGAAAGACATGCTTAGAAGAAAAACATCATGACAACATGACAACATACCTCATATTGGAGCATTATAACTTACCTCATTACAATATTTACAATAACCACATATAATTATATACACATATGCACATTTTCTCAACCAAAAAATAAAATAATATGATTCCTGCATCTGAAACAAGGGAATCCATAGGTTCACAACTCCACCCTCAAAGTAATACCAGGATCCATCTCCTTCCAAAGAAGTCCATAATCCATTGCAAAGTCAAATCTGCATCCAACGTCCAATGCAATAATCCAATGCCACTTGTCCTCTCAATGAATAGTTATCGACTCATTATTCGAGGGCACACTCCCAATGTGCATATGATTCCATCTGGAAATGCTAATGACCAAACAAATCCATCTGTGACCATCCCTTCTCTGGTACACAGTCCCTCAGGAATCTGGTCACCCCTTCCATGTAGTAACTCACATTCCAAGTTCCGCTGGCACCCCCATCTTGGGTAGTCCATCCCTTAGCAAGGCTTCCTCACATCGGAAGATACAAAAACCAAGGAATATACCTACCTCAACACATCATGCCAGTCATAACATGCTCATGGAAATCAATGGACACTATTGGGTATCAGTGTCCCACACTGGCCTGTTTCTAAATTTCTTTACCAGCATACCGCTGATTGTTTCAATTCCTTTGTTGCTGCTACTAATTATTGTAGTCTATTTCAATCACCCAACCAGACATTTCATGCATTCCATTACCAGGAACATAACTTCCATTAGATTCAAAATAAATTGAAGTAAATTCACATCATACATTATTGGTAGCTCATCAATAAGGTACATTTTCAATCATGTTTGCTTCCTATTAGAACAAGTCAAACTAACATATTTGACCAAATCAGCATATATAAAGACATCACATTAGGTTAGCTCAAACACAACCATCATAGGTCAAAATCATAAATCACATGTAACAATCATAAACCAAAATCATAGATCACATATATTCATCATATACCATAGTCATAAATCTCATTCATAATAAACTTGAAATAAAATACCGATACCTATCCTTCATCGATCCTTACTTATGCCTTTGTTCTTTTGTATAGACATCAGATCAGTAGCCACACACACAAACACCCAATTCCTTCTCCTCTGCTAGATACACATATGCATAGTGTGCATCACACACATACAACCACACCTGGCACACCACTATGAAATACATGCACCTACACTTGACGCACACCGCATACACCTACAACTAGTGTACAACACAATGCATCCATCTATACTCAATGTGCAATACCACCCAATACATGTACCTACACAAAGTACAAGAGAACGAGTACACGTGCTGCAATTCCACGACTATATGATGCACATACATAATACATCATGCCCATAACACAACATGGATGATATGCACACAATATCACACATACACTAGTACCATATGTACAACATGTACACAGTACCACCGGTACACCGCACCACCTGCATAAGGTGTGCACAACATCACATGTACATGGCACCACCTGAACAACATGTACACAATGCTACATGTACACTACACCACTATACAATGCATACACAATACCAAATGTACACAGTACCACATTCACAACATGTACGCAACACCACATATACACAACGCCACATGCACGACATGTACATAGCACCATATGTACACAACACCACTTGTACAATATGTACACAACACCACATGCACACGACAACATATGTACATAGTACCAATGTATCACACGCACGCAACACCACTTGTGCATAACACTGCATATCCAACTCGTATATAGCATCATCTGTACACAACACTGCACATCCAACATGCGCATAATAGTATATGCACAGCAGTAGTATGACTACCAAAACCATACTGTCCTTACTAAGAAACCTTGCTTCCCATGTCTCATCCATGCTTACCCTAGCATGTCGCAAAACACACTACTTTCAATTTGCTGATGTATCCTTCAACATTACCTGTCATAACATAAACATAGGCATAATACAAGTATACAATACTAAATAATAGCCACATGATACTGACCTTGTATATTTGTTGTGACTATTCCCAATTTATTTCTCGTGAACCAAGAATATCTTCATGCCATTCACCTGCATAAGAAGTCATTCCACCACAAGAATGATCCTAACAACCCTGTCAAACAACGGAGTAGATATATACATACATACATATATAATCATTATCTTAAAATAATCATCATCCTGTCAAACAATGACACATATATACATACATACATGTATACATATATAAACGTCAACATAATCATGACAATAACAAAATTTCCAGATAACATAAGGTATAGGTTAAGAGAAATTCCTTTATTCATGCAACACATGTGAACATTGAGAACAATAGTTCCCAACATAGCCAAGGCATATGACGCCTCAAATCGCTTTACTTTACCTTTTTCTTGTTACCTTTCTCATGACTATACTGCTACCGTCCATTTACCACAATGGACCCAGCCAATCTAACTGATAGTGATAGTCTTACCTTTTGTTGCACTTTCTCATGAACATAGATTCATCCGAGTTGTACATCACCTATCGAGTACCACATAGATATCCTCGGGATACATTAACTCTCCTCTTTCTCAACCAATTCCCAATAATCAAAACACAAAAGGAAAGACAAGAAACAAACAAGAAGAAGACCATAAAAACTAATAACAAGAGGATTCCGCAAACAAAGTGGCATAGTTATGCACCAGACACAATCAAAATTCCAAATCAAGCACAACAATTGCAAAAGACCGAAAGCACAAGACTAACAACAAACACCATGACTCAATCCCTATGGTTCCCAGGGAAAGCTCAACCCGAGCCTTCTTTAAGATTTCATGGCAATCTCTCTTGCCATGCAACTCCCTGCGTTATACTACCATTAACACATAACTGTTAGTGCATAATTTAACATAACAATACACCAGTTACCTCATATTTTTGTGCCAAGAGTGCTACTTGCAACTAAACACATCCACACCATCTCTCAAGGGACTCCAATCTTTTAACAAATCCACCTTTAGCTAAATACTAGCTAATATACCTATCAAGTACATGTTCATGAATATAGCACATATCCACATAATGTTAGACAAAATTAGGGTTATGAAGGATTTATGTGTGCAAAGCACTCATTCGTTCAAAATGAGGGTTTCCAAACATAGCCAAAGGATTTTTTTTCCCAATTCCTTTCTTTTACCTTTTTACCTTGTTGGAATCAAGGCTTACTATGCGCTGTCACATCACTCAACTGTTAGTTATGTAAACACATCAATTATTACCTTTTCATACTAATTCCAAGCATGTTACCCTACAACTGCTCACACATGCCAACCACATGTTCCAAATATCAAGACAATCATATCTATCAATTTGAAGTTAACCTTTAGCAAGACTAATAAACATGTCATAGCCCATAGTCAACTCATAGTCATTAGACATAATGCTACAACTATCATATACTATACTCAAGTGCATATCAACTATCGCAACACATATGTATTAGTACACTCATCTTAAAACAAGGTCATTTGAACACATAATCATATGATGCAATTCATCAAACATTAAACCAACTTGCAACATACCATGTTAAATAAATCAACTAGACACCAAACACTCAAACACCAAATAGATGTCATAATCAAATAGTCAAGCACCAGGTAGATGACATAAGATAGTTCATACCTTAATGCATATGAGGGGAAGCGATATCTGCACAATCAATCCAGGTTAGCACAATACAACTTCTCAACATATCAACTCAAACATAAATCATGATATCCATAACAATAACTAACTAACATGTTCACCTCATAATATCATTAGCATTTGTCATTCATGCAGAATAATCACATATGTATGATCAGTCTAGATTAGTACGACACCATATAAAAATATGTCGGCTCATACCTAAATATTGCAACCATAGCCATCTGCATAGGTAAACTAGGTCAACAGAATACAAATAACATCAAGATCTTCAAGGAAATGAACATCATCATGCATATGACCAATCCAATTACAACATCAAGATATCAATGAAATAATTCTAATCATTAAGTTAATAACATATAACAACAATAAGATATATATCATGCTCATCAACAACATAAAACTGAATCATCAAGCTAACTATCATATAATAATCAACAAGTTAACCTATAACATACTCATCAACAACATATAACATAATCATCAAGTTATCTAATATAAACAACAATAGAAATGCATACAACTACAGGTTATTATCATGCTTGACTACCTGGCACATGCACATAACTACATTAATCAACCAACATCTATCATGAATGTAACCATAGCATCAAATACATGTTCATAAGCCTAATGTATATAACCCTAATACATATAACAATCATTAACTTACATACCTGCATGCCAGACATACAATACATGTATGATGATCTTGTCTTATCCCAAATTCCAATGCCACAACCTCATTATAATAATATGCATCTCCTACTCTATCTCAACCAAGATATTATCATCATAACTTCCAATAGCACTATGATGACCTAAATTGCATACAATGACTTCACAAGGCATGTAATCAAAATATTAAAAAAAATGTAACCTAACATACAAGGTTGTAAGTAGGTATCATGAAATCAACATGTAAGTGACTTATAATCAATACACAGTCAATCACATACCCATTTCAACTATACTTCATGAAATCAATATCAAATTCTCCATGATAACCATACTACAACCCTAATCCATCATGAATCAAATACAACAAGTATATAAGTGTAAGAGACACACATGCAACTGACATGCATGCATGGCAAACACACATTCAACCCATTCAGTTTGAGAGTTGAACCATGCTCTGATACCACTCTGTAACACCCTCCTCACACATCTACCCAAGAAACTAGCTAGCCGGGGTAAACATGCGATGAGAGGCCACTATGATAAGATTCAACCTCCATGGTGACTTTAAGGAAATGGAAAAGACAGAACATCACATACAATCATCCAACATAATCCACATAAACCTTAGAAGACAAGTCAACCACTCAGATTCCCTGTCCCTGCGTCCTACTACTGTTTGAGAGACTTAGGGTGGGGTAACGCTCCCTAGACATAGCCCAGATGAGTTAGTTTCAGGACTAACACTTCGTAGACACTACCCAGGTGCTTTATAACACTTCCCAGACACTGCCCAAGCGAGTTAGTCTCAACACTAATGCTAGCATTCCGGGATTTGAGCCACCTTTTTCAGCCGAGAGCTTGGGACACTGCCCATAATGGAATGATCACTTAGAATTAGTAAGGATACAAGGAAACAATGATGCAAAAGCAATAATATGAACAAGATAATCACTAGACATCTACTATCCATGACAAACATTTCGTCAAACATCTCATAAACATGTAACCTACAAGTGTAAATAACAAAATTAAGTGTAGGGATCTCATACTTATATGAGAATCGCTATGAACCATTGCTCCCCCATGCCATTTGTTGCATTATCCTCCATTAACTCATAAGCACATTATGCATTCATATACAACTAAAAACATGCCGAGAGCCATACATAGCTGTTGTCATGAAATGTGCATAAACCAGCATAATAGGAACAGAAACACAATAAACATATTAGCCGTCATATCCATAAAGACATCAGTACCTTTACACATGAAAATCAAGGGAATGGATTTCTCATTAATGAATGCCATGAACCAACCAGAGATGGGACCACCATGTTCCACTTGACCGTAGAATGGTTGAGCCAAATATCTCTTCATCCATTCACCCTCATGCCATATTCCAAACATGAATGTGGGATATCATAGAATGCATCAATCAAAACTCATCCAGGGCTTCCAGAGGCCATCCACCTCAACCCATGAAATAGTGGTTCCACCTCACGGTCGGACATTACCAAAACCATCATCAAATTGGTCTCCATCCCAGCCTTCCATGGCTTCCAGAGTGTTTGTTCAACCAAGGTGTCCAGAACTAGTAACTCAACCCACAACTTATACTGGGCTTCCAGAGCATTTTGTCCAACCAAGGCTTCCAGAACTAGTAACTCAACCTGCAACTTATACAGGGCTTCGAGAGCGTTTGTCCAACCAAGGCTTCCAGGAATAGTAACTCAACTCACCAAGGGCTTCCAGAGCGTTTGTCCAACCAGGGCTTTGAGGACTAGTAACTCAACCAAGCTGTTATAGGGCTTCCAGAGCCTTTGTTCAACCAAGGCTTTCAAGTAACTCAACCCAAGCTGTTACAGGGCTTCTAGAGTGTTTGTTCAACCAGGGATTCCAAGACTAATAACTCAACCCAAGCTAAGGAAACATAAGAACCAACCAAAACAAAGAAATGAAAGTAAGCCCAGAATCACCACGACTATCCAGGAAATGGAAAGGCTAGGCAATCTATTGCCAATCATGGTCATCCTCCATGCCAATGATAGATCATAACCAAGAAACCACATGCATGTGCCATGCATGAAAAAACTAGTGAAGAAATCATA
Organism: Pinus taeda; assembly: GCA_000404065.3. NCBI lineage: Eukaryota > Viridiplantae > Streptophyta > Pinopsida > Pinales > Pinaceae > Pinus > Pinus taeda. Next base: position 167,411 of record APFE031342321.1, on the reverse strand, counting down.
CATGCAACTCGGTACCTTCAAGCAAATCCGATGTAGCTATTGATGTCGATGCCCTCTTACGCTTTCCCGCTCTTCCTTTTCCTTCTTGCCACACCCTCTAAGAGTGCTCTAAGGAAAATCTAAGTATCCAAGAGTATGAAAGAGAGAGAGAGAGAATAATGAGAGAGGTCCAAAACTGATTTGACCAAGCCCCCACCACTGATCCTTAGAACCATTTTTATTAATGATGCCTCTATTTTCTTCATTTTCCATTATTTTCCTTCAATTTCCTCCTCACATGCAATATGTGACTTTTCACCTTCCTTTTCTCCTAATTTCCATTATATTCATAAATAAAATGCAAATATATGCCTCATGCCTTTTCAAAGCCTTAGCCATTTCCTTTGCCAATTTCCTTACCCATAAACAACCAAATGAACACCCATTAGGATGTTTTCCCCACCATTCAGCTTGGAATACATGTCCCATCATCCATGGTATTTATATATTTTTACATGGAATTTTCACGAGGGCTATTTATTCATTATCTTTATTTATTTTTGGGTGTGAGTGTGCTAGTAAGCATCCATAACGTTATAGCTTGTGATGAACATGCTATGTGAATTGATATTATGGTTATAGGATACCATTAGGGAATAACGAATTTTGGATGGAACATATGCTTTCTTTGCTAATGTTATGCATGAAACCAGAGGTATATATTTTACCTCATCTATTTAATCATACTCATTTACCTTGTAATGTTTTTTTATTAAATTAAGAACTCACATGTTATGCACCAAACTAGATGTAAAACAAATATAGATCATTTTCAATCTTTTTTTATTAAAATTAATGTAACAAAAATTTAGATATAAAATATAATTGTGTAGGGGAAAATTCCAAAAGATATAGTTCCTCTGTTTTGAAAACCAGGCTATCCATGAAGATTTTTCTTCCTCCAAGTGCTTCTTGAGAATTTTAGATAAAAATCCATATGTACAATGCCTCAAATTCTTATTGAGAGTGATCACCGTGATTTTTTTGTTTGCATGTATGTTTTCATCACTGTAAACATACATGTTTGTGTTGGTTTAGATTGGATTTCAATCTTGGAGAGAGAGTATATAAGATTTTTTTGGGGGAGCAAGACAATCTTGTAGCTCTAACGAAAACCACTTTTATAGTGAAAACCTCTTTTACACATCTTTGCTTGATTTCAAACAAAATTGACCAAAAATTATTTTAAAAAAAGGGCCACAATGAGACTACTTAAAATGTTTTAGCCATAAAAAAATATTTTTTTCAATTGCTTTATATAATGAATATAGAGTTTTTTTTAATTGTATATAACATATACACATTTAAATATTTTTATTGAAATATTTTATCTATGGAATATATTTTCCACATTAAAATGAGTTTTTTGTTATTAATATATTTTTGAATACATTGCAATATTAATTAACCCTCCAAATTAAAATATTTTATTTATTAGTCACGTGGATTTAAATATTTTTATATTAATTTATATTTTCAAAATTTGCATTTTAATTTATATTAATAATTAAATAAAATACATATCTCGTGGAACATTTTTGCTTTTAATTAGTCCTCTTACAACATTAAAATATTTTATTAAGATCAACATTAGAATAATTACTCATTTACACTCTTTCCATATACATATGCATGAAGTTGAGATTGAACAAATTATTTGACATGCATATTTAAAAAGTATTATTTGAGTCATGTACTAAAATATTTTTAAAAAGTGTTTTAAGTCAGGCACTGAAATATTTTTAGTAAGTATAAGAATTATACAATTTGTTGGACTCAAAAGTATAACATTTTTATTATTATTAGTAGTTACTTTATTTCTCTATAAAATTGGTATAATATTATGATAGTTCATATGAACATTGAAATATTTTTTTTATGGTTAACAGTAAGAGTATAACATTTTTGTATTCAGGTTTTGTGATCCATAATGAGTTAATCAAAGTCTTTTGGTAGAAATCACATAAGAGAAATTTTTGGTAGACACGTTAACAAGTGTGGTTCATCATCAGGACCACATGAAGAGGCAGACTATGGAAAATGCTTAAATAGAGAGCAATGTAGAGACCAAATTTTTTCAAGTAACTACCATATTTGAACAATAATATTTAAATTATGATATTACTTATATATAAATAAATATTATTAAGTAACGACTAGTTTTTAAAACAATTTAAATTATGGTATTAACTTTATTAAAATCAGTATTAAAAAAAACAATAAAGCTTAGAAGAATAAAAAATCAAAGCAACTCCAAACAATCAGTGAGTCTAAAAATTATAAAAAGTAGTCAAGACCGTATCGAACAGATCATTTGATTAATAAAATAATTAATGAAATAAATAAACTAATTAAATAATTAATGGAAAATCAAAATAAAATAAACAAATAAAGTAAAATAAATAGTATATAATATTATTATTATATATAATATATATATATATATGATTTTTTAATTTTTTCATTTTTTTTAATGTCTTCAAAATGTTAAATCTCTCTCGTCTTCATGGCTACCATATATATGCATATGATTTCAATGATTGTTGATGTCTACAAGCACCCAATAAATAAAAATTGCACTGCATCTATGCATATAAATGGCTAAAATATCTCCTCCATCTTCATCTTGCTAATGAAATTTATTTGAAGTAAATAGTTTCAAAGTTATTATTCATTTTCTTAAATCCTCATTTTAATATAGCATTTTTTGTTTCAATCTTGAAATTTTGGATGATAGTCCTTGTTTTGATAATACATATATTTTAAATATATCTAGTTAATTTTTTCAAATTAGATGCCTTCAAACATTCATTCAATTGTGTTCTAGCTGAATTTTTGAAACGACGAGCACCTTACTATTCCAAGAATAATAACAACTACTTTATCGATTCTTATAGTCGATAACATTTGGACAATTTTAGTGAAATTTGATTTTTAAATATGGTGTCTTCCAGCAAATGGTCTTTTGGTAGAGTTTTTCAAACTGGGAGCACCTTGGTATTCAAATAGTAACAATTGCTTTATCATTTAGTGAAATTTGATTTTTAAATATGGTGTCTTCCAGCAAATGGTCTTTTGGTAGAGTTTTTCAAACTGGGAGCACCTTGGTATTCAAATAGTAACAATTGCTTTATCATTTCTTTGTAGAAACGTAATTTACATAGATTGTACAGTGAAGATAAAGGGTAAGTAACAAAATAAATGATGAAATTTGGGTTGTATTCATTTTAGAATAATGATTTTTAAAATTTTCACAACTGTTGACTTAACGATAGGTGGAAGCCGAAAAGTAAGAATTAAGCATCAATTTTGAATAGCGATTTTTAAAATTTTCACAACTGTTGACTTAAAGATAGGTGGAAGACGAAAAGTAAGAATTAAGCATCAATTATTTTAACAGGAATGAAAATTCAAAAAATATATTATCTAAATAAAATTCGAAAAGGAAAAGTATTTATAAGAAAATTAATATTATATATACCAAACATCCATTAAAAGACAGACTTACTTGTACTACTATACGTTTATTCTTGACTTATTAATTTAATTTTCACTACTTTGCGAACAACCTTGTAGCACTATTCTCAATCTTGACTTCTAAATTTAAATTCTACAACTTTGTGAACAACCCTCGTGTAAGGCCCCGAAATATTTAATTTATACTATGGTAAATAAAAGATTAATGAAACATTATTAACAGTTGGAATTTAATAATATTGTTTTCTTTTGTTTTAGTAATGTCTTTTGAAAGTTGGAACTTCCTAAGAAAAAGGGAAGCCCAAATCGTTGTGGAGTTTTTCCCAAACCCTAACCATCTTTCCCTAACTGGAAGGGGTTTCCAGAGGAGAAAGGGAAGAGGACGGGAAAAGAAGGGGTCACTATGCTGTAAGGACAGACAGGGAAGGGAGAAGGAAAAGCTGGCGAAGTATGGTGAGGACCAGATAGCCAGGCACAGAGTGCAAACAACTTGTTGACGGATAGTGGTCCTGCAAGAAGCACGAAGGGGAGGTTCGGTTCTTGAGGAACAAATCTCGTGGATGGGAGGCAAATTAGAAGCAATTGGAAACAGGTAATCTCGGTTTCTGAGAGAGGGGCTAAGTATCCGAAGTACCAGGTAAGCAACTAAATTTTGTAAAATATTTCCCTTTTTCTTTAAAAAGGAACAGAAAAGAGAAATGAGCAGTTGATATTATCTGAGATAAGATTGCATGAATCTGTTCATTATAACAAAAATTGTACAATACACTGTGGATTAAATAGCATTGGAGTACAACGTATTCTGTTAGAATTAAAACATAAAAAAAAAAGAAAATAACAACATTGAAATATGAAAGGAGTGGCAATGAATTAAATTGCTATTTTTCCATCTACTTATTTAATATCAAATGCTGTACATTAGAATTAACCGTGAGGAGTTTTCTCCTATTTAGAAGACCCTGCAAACTATTTAGAAACAATATAAATTAGGAAACTAAATTATCAACATAGAGCAGACAGTTGCTCGAAGCGGATTATCCATGAATCTGAACAATGGAATTCAAGAGACGTGCTAGTAAGTTTTTTCAAATGATTAAAGGACTTGCGGCATAATCTGGAGGAAATACCACATAAAATCTCTGCCTCGTATTGAATGAATCATAGGAAGGGTCAGGAATGGTTTCGCAGCCCATAAAGGGGTTTAGGTAGATACCTTGGGTCGAGTTCCAGAATGAGATTTCGGAGAATCTTTCGGAACAACGGAATGTTTCGGGTTGCCGAAAGTATACAAAGCAGAAGGCTCAGGGAACCAAGGTTGTATTCTCCTACTACAGGAGTAATGACTACAGAACAAATGATAATAATAATAAACTCAGGTAGAACCGCAGCAACGTAGCAGAGCATATAAATATGAGTACTTCAATCAAAATTAAGGGTTCATATAATTGCCGGAGCCAAAACAACAACTGTGGTTAAAACCCTATGTAGGAAGAAACCAATCTAATAGTAAACCTTAAAATTGGAAATGGAATACCGGCTCTGTGGAAAATTGGAAAAAAAATAGGAAAGAGGTCAAACTATCAAGTTCCAGGCAATGAAATTCTATCCGCAATCGAAAGAGCGTGCTGGACTCAGTAAATAAGATGTAAACTGAGGAATAACGGAACACGAGATTCAGTGGACCAAAGCATCCATTTAATTAATTACAAAACAGTTAAAACATAACCACAGTACCCAGTGGTAAAACCACTCTGTAGCAAATATATTGAAGAAAATCGATATTGTAAACAACACATTCATGTATATAATAGAGACAAGAGATTTACATACAAACAGTCTTTCTAGTTAATCGAGAGCAAAAACCCAGAACTGGGTATATCATACGAAGAAAATTAACAACTGTTCGGCCGTTAGCTCGCTTGAATAATTACAACATATAGTAAACCTAAACTCTCTGTTCAAGCCCAAAAATTAGGTTGACACAAATTCATTAACTGTATATACAAGTTTTAACCGGTAAACCCCGAGAGGATTCACAATCACCCTGACTGCACATATAATTACAGCAGAAAAACAAAACCCAGCAAAAGAGTATTGTTCCTCCTTAAGATGAGGTTTGTGACCAAAAGGTCGGCGCTCCGGGGAGGCCGAGAGCCATGGCGTGCTGAATGATTTCCACTCTTCTCAACAAAGACTTACCCGAAAAATGGAGGTTCCTTTGCCCTGAGGTCGATGACCTTCCATATTAGTTGAACTGATACGAAGTCCATCTGCCTGCATAGAATAGCAAATGCATGCATATGATTAATGAATCTGCAAGGGTTTTACAACTAATACAGACAAACAATAATCCAATTAAATGGCAAATCTAACCAGAGCATTAGCCTTCACCTGTGATGCCATCGCCATCGTCAACCATGGAGCTGGGCTCGAACAGGGTTCCTACCTCAAAACCATCACGCGGAGGTAGTGACCGTACTAGAGAAAACTCCCACAAAGAAAAATTGCAAACAAATGAAGTCGCGCCTGCTGCTATCGGGGTTGATGAAAATCTAGACAAGTCTCCACCGTCCAATTGGGAGGGGGTAGGCATCACCGTGGATCCGAATGTGGATCCCGAGTTGAACTGGTGAGACTGGACGATCCACCAGGTCACACACATGTCAACGCAGAAGAACAGTGATTAGTATATTTATCCCAACTGGCCCGCCTTAGGGTGAGGCGGCTTCATAATTGAGGCCTTAACGCTGTGCAAATGTAATATAATCAAATCAATTCCCAGAAATTAACTGCGCTTTTAATTCCCATTTGAACCGTAGATATGATTAAATCTGGGTGGTACTGTATCAGGCAGGAAAATATAACAAGTAAATTATGACAATAATTAAAAAGATTTTTTTTATTTTTATTTTTTATTTTTTTTTATGGCGGGGAACATTACAATTGGTATCATAGCCAAGTTTTCAAAACTGTGGCCTCTGGGAGATAAATGATTGAAACAGATTATTCTTATGTTATCTCCATAAATTAAAAAAAAAAAATTATTTTGTTGTACTAATTATTTCCTCTGACTAGGTTCTTAAGAAGAAAAAGGAGACAATTAAAATGAGAAGGGTAGGCAACGGATCCCATGGGTTCGTAGCCGGTCAGGGATCCACAATAAGTCCCGGAAGAACCCTGGAGTTATGGGTACAAATTGGGGAAGAGACTCAAAATACGAATCACGCAATACTGGAAACAGTACAAGAACTGAGGAATGAAATAGCACGATTACGAGAGGATAATGCTAGAATAACTATGGAACAGGAAAGAATTCTAAAGAGTCTATCAGACAAACAGAACCAGCAATTGCCAAATCCTAGTGCTGAACAACAGAGAGGGTCAGAAGAAAAAAACCTCCATATAGAGCCGGAAAGATTGGAAGGAGGGAATGAAGAACAAGAGGAACGTTCTGATAACGCCTCCGAGCAGCAGACATCAAAGAGGCAGCAGATCGAACTGCAAGGTGAGTTTCGCAAAATCAAGCCACCGCATTTTGACGGAGAACAAGAAGAGGCAGCGGAGGCATGGTTACTCAATATGAACAAATATTTTCAGCTGTACGAATATGATCATAACCTCAAGGCACACTTAGCTATCTTCCAATTACAAGGGAAAGCCACTTTATGGTGGGAGGAAGTTAAAATAGTGAGAGGTGTAAATGAGCAGAATGTTACCTGGGACAAATTTTAGAAATATTTTAAAGAAAGGTATCTGACATAAGAGTTTTATGATGAAAAAGCAAGAGAGTTTCATGATTTGCATCTGGGGCAGCAGACCATGGACGAATTCATCACTCGCTTCACCTCATTACTTCGCTATGTACCTTATATTAAAGAAGAGAAGGCTAAAGTACAAAGATTTATCAGCAGTTTACCCCTGTATATGAGGGAGAGGATTGAATTTGAGAATCCGAAGACTATGGACGAAGTTATACGTAAGGCAAGAATTTGCTATCAGCAAAGTAAACTGAAAGGAGAAGTCGCAGGGAAAAAGGGAACTGATAAAAGAAATAACAGATTGGCTAGAAATAGTAAAGGGAGCCATGGAGGAAGTAACAAAAGTTTTGCAAAAGGACCAAACAACAGAAACTTTCAGAAAAATTCACTCAGAACAAGGCCAACCAGTGAATCAAGGACCAATGAGCTCCCTGGTAAATTGGACAGCGAGGTAACAACAAGACCCCCTGTACAGTGTTGGGGCTGTGGCAGACATCATTATATTAAGAACTGTCCGCAACGGAAGGGAAGCGAACAGATCTCTCAAATTCAAGAAGCATCGACTGTTGGTGACGTGGGACGAAGTATACCTCGAATTAATGCTGCCCTGGAAGACCGTCAAGCGGAGTACCAACCGACTATGGTGGAACTTGAAGGTAAAATTTTAGATTTTTCTGTAACTATTTTAATTGACCCAGGAGCTACATTAAGTTACATTAGTCCCAAGGTGGTAGAGCACTGTAAATTACAGGCTGCAAATTTTAGGAATCCCTGGCTGGTACAGCTAGCTACAGGGGCTAAAAGGCGGGTGCTTGCTAAAGTTATTGACTGTCCCTTAAAGGTAGCTGGACAGCCAGTAACAGTAGACTTGAATGTGCTTCCCCTTGGTTCCTACGACATTCTAATCGGCATGGATTGGTTAGAAAAGCACTGGTCCCTTGTCAATTGTAAAACAAAGACTATCTATTATAGGGATGAGTTGGGGATACAACAGGAGATGCAAGGAATTAAACGGCCAGTACAAATTCGGACAATAACCGCATCTCAGTTAGCAAGGTGTATTAGAAAATGGTGCCATATTTATGCCATCCAAGTGGGCTATGCGGACTCGAAAGACAAAACGACCATGTTAGAAAACATTCCTGTCATACAAGAATTTGCTGATGTATTCAGGGAGGAGATTCCCGGATTGCCGCCTAAGAGGGATATAGACTTCACCATCGAATTAGTACCAGGGGCAGTACTTGTATCACGAGCTCCCTATCGAATGAGTGTACCAGAGTTGACGGAATTGAAAATGCAGTTACAAGAACTGCTTGGTAAAAACTATATTCGCCCTAGCGTGTCCCCATGGGGAGCCCCAGTGCTGTTCGTTAAGAAAAAAGATGAAACCCTTCGCATGTGTATAGATTATCGTTAGCTGAACAAACTGACCATCAAAAAAAAGTACCCTCTACCTCGGATTGATGAACTCTTTGATCAAGTGAAGGGTGCAACAGTGTTTTCCAAGATCGATTTACGATCAGGTTATCACCAGATTAGAATTAAGGAAGAAGACATCGCTAAAACAACGTTTAGAACCAGGTATGGACATTATGAATTTGTGGTGCTACCTTTCAGGTTAACTAACACACCTGCAAATTTTATGTGTTTGATGAGCAACATATTTCATCAATATCTGGACAGATTTGTATTAATATTCATTGATGATATATTGATATAATCCCGCACCATGGAATAACACAAGGAGCACCTTAGATTGGTACTGCAAACTCTCCAGGAACATCAGTTGTATGCTAAGTTTAGCAAGTGCGACTTTTACAAGGAAGAAATACAATATTTGGGCCACAAAATCACAAGGGAAGGGATTGCAGTGGACCCTGAAAAGATAAGAACCATAATAGAGTGGTGTGTACCAAAAGATGTGGCGGACATTAGATCCTTTATGGGATTAGCAGGATATTATAGATGTTTTGTAGAAGGCTTCTCCAGGGTAGCTTACCCTATCACCTCTTTACAGAAAAAGGGAAAGGTCTTCAAATGGACCCCGGAATGCCAGAAAAGTTTTGACCAGCTTAAACATCTACTCACCACGACACCCATCCTGAGTATAGCAGACCCTAATAGAGATTATGTGGTGTGCACCAACGCAAGTAAAGAAGGTGTGGGGGGCATGTTGATGCAAGAAGGCAAGGTAATTGCTTATGAATCCAGAAAACTCAAGGAGCATGAACAAAAATACTCTGCCTATGATTTAGAGTTGGCTGCCGTCATACACGCATTAAAAATGTGGCAACATTATCTTGTGGGAAGGAAATTCTTGCTGATGATTGATCACCACAGTTTGACCAACTACTTTAGTCAACCCACTTTGAATGCGAGACAAGCAAGGTGGGTAGACTTCCTCAGCAGCTTCGATTTTGAAATTAAACATTTAAAAGGAAAAGAGAATCGAGTGGCCGACGCCTTAAGTCGGAAGGTCCACTGTATATATGAAGTTTCCTATAGTAATTGGAAAAGTCCCTTTGAGGAAATGATAAAAAGGACAGCAGAACAAGATGTTATGTACCAACAAATAAAACAACAAGTACAACAATTTGAAAATGAGAAAAATCAGCAAGGATATGAAGTAGATGACGCTGGAATACTATACTACAAGAAAAGGCTATATGTACCTGATCAAAACAACATTAAAAAATTGATTCTCGATGAATTCCATATCAGCCACTATGCTAGACATCCTGGTTATCAGAAAATGATAACTGCAATACGTAAAGATTACTATTGGGTAGGAATGAAAAAGAATGTGGCTGAGTATTTGGCCCAGTGTTTGGAGTGTCAACAAATTAAGGCAGAACATCAACATCCAGTAGGGCTATTACAGCCATTACCCGTTCCTAAATGGAAATGGGAAACCATTTCTATGGACTTTATAACAGGACTGCCTAGGACGAAGAAGAATAACGATTCTATTATGGTGGTGGTTGACAAGTTAAGCAAAGCAACACATTTCATACCGGTACAATCCACTTACCGAGATGTACAGATTGCCCATATCTTCATGCAGAATGTGTTTAAATTACACGGACTTCCAAAAACAATAATTTCGGATCGTGATGTGAAGTTCACATTAGCCTTTTGGAGGACGCTCTTTACAGAATTGGGAACGCAGCTGAACTTCAGTACAACGTACCATCCCCAGACCGATGGGAAGACAGAGCAAGTGAACCAGGTAGTTGAAGACATGCTACGAGCATATGTGATGCAGCAACCCAGAAAATGGGAAGAATATTTGCATTTAGTTGGATTTGCTTACAATAATGGATATCATGCTTTGCTACAAATGAGCCATTTCAAAATATTATATGGACGGAAATGCCGCACACCCTCGAGATGGAGTGTCCCTGAAGATAAACTAAGATTGGGACCATAGATGCTTAAGGAAATGGAGGATATGGTGAAAAGAGTACGCTCCAATTTAAAGATCGCTCAAGATAGGCAAAAGAGTTTCGCTGATCAGAAAAGGAGGTTCAAAGAATATCAAGTCGATGACCACGTCTATGTAAGAATTCAAGCCCGAAAGAGCACGCGACAATGGAGTGGGTGTACCAAATTGGCACCCCGATATTGTGGACCATTCCAAGTCTTGGCAAGAATTGGGCCCGTGGCTTACCAACTCGCCCTGCCAAGTCATATTCGAATCCACAACGTCTTCCATGTATCTATCTTAAAAAAATATGTTTATGACCCCAAACATGTAATTCAATGGCAAGACATACAGGTAAGGATTATTTCTAGCAGATCAGTTTCAAGTTTTCCTTAACAAGGAAACTGACTTGGAATATTTCGTGTTGCAGGTCGAACCAGAAGGTGAAATCTTGGTCGAGCCGCTAAGAATTCTCAACCGGAGAGAAGTACAGCTGCGGAAGCGAGTTATTACCCAAGTTAAAGTGCAATGGAAGTACTTTGGGCCTGATGAGGCCACTTGGGAAGACGAAGAATTCATGAGGAAGGCTCACCCGGACCTGTTCCTATCCAACGGACATTGGGACGATGTCCAAATTTCAAGGGGGGAAGGTGTAAGGCCCCGAAACTGATGTAAATATTTAATTTATACTATGGTAAATAAATATTACTGAAACATTATTAACAGTTGGAATTTAATAATATTGTTTTCTTTTGCTTTAGAAATCTCTCTTGAAAGTTGGAACTTCCCAAGAAAAAGGGAAGGCCAGACAGTTGTGGAGTTTTTCCCAAACCCTAACTGTCTTTCCCTAATTGGAAGGGGTTTCCAGAGGAAAAAGGAAAGAGGATGGGAAAAGAAGGGGTCACTGTGCTGTAAGGACAGATAGGGAAGGGAGAAGGAAAAGCTGACTAAGTCTGGTGAGGACCAGATAGCCAAGCATGGAGTGCAAACAACTTGTTGACGTACAGTGGTCCTACAAGAAGCACGGAGGGGAGGTTTGGTTCTTGAGGAATGAATCTCGTGGATGGGAGGAAAATTAGAAGCAATTGGAAACAGGTAATCTTGGTTTCTAAGAGAGGGGCTAAGTATCCGAAGGACCAGGTAAGCAACTGAATTCTGTAAAATATTACTTTTTTTCTTTAAAAACGAACAGAAAAGAGAAATGAGCAGTAGATATTATCTGAGATAAGATTGCATGACTCTGTTCATTATAACAAAAACTATACAGTACACTGTGGATTAAATAGAGTTGGATTATAGCATATTCTGTTAGAATTAAAACATAAAAAAAAAAGAAAATAACAACATTGCAATATGAAAGGAGTGGCAATGAATTAAATTGCTATTTTTCCATCTACTTATTTAATATCAAGTGCTATACATTAGAATTAACCGTGAGGAGTTTTCTCCTATTTAGAAGACCCTGCAAACTATTTAGAAACAATATAAATTAGGAAACTAAATTATCAGCATAGAGCAGACAGTTGCTCGAAGCAGATTATCCATGAATATGAACAATAGAATTCAAGAGACATGCTAGTAAGTTTTTTCAAATGATTAAATGACTTGCGGCATAATCTGGAGGAAATACCACATAAAATCCATGCCTCGTATCGAATGAATCATAGGAAGGGTCAGGAACGGTTTCGCAGCCCATAAAGGGGTTTAGGTAGATACCTTGGGCCGAGTTCCAGAATGAGATTTCAGAGAATCTTTCAGAACAGCGGAATGTTTTGGGTTGCCGAAAGTATCCAAAGCAGAAGGCTCAGGGAACTGAGGTTGTACTCTCCTACTACAGGAGTAATGACTACAGAACAAATGATAATAATAATAAACTTAGGTAGAACCGCAGCAACGTAGCAGAGCATATAAATATGAGTACTTCGATCAAAATTAAGGGTTCATATAATTTCAGAACCGACACAACAACTGTGGTTAAAACCCTATGTAGGAAGAAACCTATCTAATAGTAAACCTTAAAATTGGAAATGGAATACCGGCTCTGTGGAAAATTGGAAAAAAAACACGAAAGAGGTCAAACTATCAAGTTCCAGGCAATGAAATTCTATCCGCAATCGAAAGAGCGTGCTGGACTTAGTAAATAAGATGTAAATTGAGGAATAACAGAACACGAGATTCAGTGGAACAAAGAATCCATTTAATTAATTACAAAACTGTTAAAACATAACCACAGTACCTAGTGCTAAAACCACTCTGTAGCAAATATATTGAAGAAAATAGATATTGTAAAAAACACATTCATGTATATAATAGAGACAAGAGATTTACATACAAACAATCTTTCTAGTTAATCGAGAGCAAAAACCCAGAACTGGGTATATCATACGAAGAAAATTAACAACTGTTCGGCCGTTAGTTGGCTTGAATAATTATAGCATATAGTAAACCTAAACTCTCTGTTCAAGCCCAAAAATTAGGTTGACACAAATACATTAACTGTATATACAAGTTTCAACCGGTAAACCCCGGGAAGATTCACAATCACCCCGGCTGCACATATAATTACAGCAAAAAAACAAAACCCAGCAAAAGAGTACTGTTCCTCCTTAAGATGAGGTTTGTGACCAAACGGCCGGCGCTCCAGGGAGGCCGGGAGCCATGGCATGCTGAATGATTTCCACTCTTCTGAACAGAGACTTACCCAAAAAATGGAGGTTCCTTTGCCCTGAGGTCGATGGCCTTCCATATTAGTTGAACCGATACGAAGTCCATCTGTCTGCATAGAATAGCAAATGCATGGATATGATTAATGAATCTGCAAGGGTTTTACAACTAATACAAACAAACAACAATCCAATTAAATGACAAATCTAACCAGAGCATTAGCCTTCACCTATGATGCCATCGCCATCATCAACCATGGAGCCGGGCTCGAACAGGGTTCCTACCTCAAAACCATCACGCAGAGGTAGTGACCGCACCAGAGCAAACTCCTTCAAAGAAAAATTGCAAACAAATGAAGTCGCGCCCGTTGCTATCGAGGTTGATGAAAATCCAGACAAGTCTCCACCGTCCGATTGTGAGGGGGTAGGCATCACCGTGGATCTAGATGTGGATCCCGCGCTGAACTGGTGAGACCGGACGTTCCACCAGGTCACACACATGTCAATGGAAGAACAATAATTAGTATATTTATCCCAACTAGCCCGCCTTAGGGTGAGGCGGCTTCATAACCGAGGCCTTAATGCTGTGCAAATGTAATATAATCAAATCAATTCCCAGAAATTAACTACGCTTTTAATTCCCATTTGAACCGTAGATATGATTAAATCTGGGTGGTACTGTATCAGGCAGGAAAATATAACAAGTAAATTATGACAATAATTAAAAAGTTTGTTTGTTTGTTTGTTTGTTTGTTTGTTTGTTTTGTTTTTGTTTTTGTTTTTGTTTTTGTTTTTTTTTTTTTTTTTTTTTTTTTTTTTTTTTTTTTTTTTTTTTTTTTTTTTTTTTTTTTTTTTTTTTTTTTTTTTTATGGCGGGGAACATTACACCTCGTTTATGATTATGACTGAACAAATGAAAACTTGGGAGATGACAAGGGCACTATTCTATCTTTAAATAGACATGACAATAAGAGACTTGAATTTTTAAATAAAAATGAATTATTATTTTATGACCATTTATTCCAAAAAAATGAGGGTCTTTTTCTCTAAATTAATCTCAATACCATGAAATACTGGCAAATGAAAGAATAACCCTCGTTTATGATTATGACTAAACAAATGCAAACTTGGGAGATGACAAGGGCACTATTCAATCTTTAAATAGACATGACAATAAGAGACTTGAATTTTAAAATAAAAATGAAAAATAATTTAATGACCATTTATTCCAAAAAAATGAGGGTCTTTTTCTCTAAATTAATCTCAATACTATGAAACACTGGCAAATGAAAGTTTTTTTTTTTTTTTTGTTGCACTGAATGGGGAGGGGGAAATAACTATCATAAATACCTATTCTTGAAAATTAGGGTGAATGGAAGGTTGTAAATCCTAATTTCAAGGGTTAAATTTATTTATTTTTGCCCTCTTCCTTAAAATAAGGTGGGTTAACCTCCATACCTAATTTTTTTATAAAATAAATTTGAGGCCATTTGTAACAATGTACTATGATACAAAATATTCACCCAATAAAAATTTAAAACCCCTTAATTTCACTCAAGGGAGAAAATTCGTCCCTAAAATTTTCCATGCTAGCAAATCTCAAGAAGTGTGAGTTTTTACAACAGTCTTTGGTGTATCTAGGGTATGTGATCAGTGTAGGAGATCTAAATATATATCCTTCCAAGATAGAGGCCATCATGAAATGGTTTGTGCATACTAATGTTTCTAAGTTCAGGAGTTTTATTGGGGCAACACAATACTTGAGGAAATTCATATCCTCGTTTTCAGTAGTAGCAGCACTGCTCCATGCCATAACAACAAGTGAGTTTCTAGTGGGGAAAAGGTCAGCATAGGGATTTCAAGGAGCTAAAGAAGAAGATCAGGCAAGCACCAGGTTTGGCATTACCAAACTTGCACCAGCCCTTTGAAGTGGAAACATATGCGCGTGGGTATGCTATGGGAGTGGTCTTGATGCAGATAAGAAGGCTTGTATGCTACCATTATGAAGTATTTCATGGGGAAATTATCAACTACCCTACCTATGACAAGGAGCTCTATGCCATGGTGAAATTTGTGAAGAAGTGAAAACACTATCTAATGGGAAAGGAGACAATAATCAACGAAGATCACTAGTTGTTATAGTACTTGCAAGCCTAGAGAAAGTTACAAAACACCAATCCTTACAAGTGGATGGGGTTTTTACAATAGTTTCATTTGGTTATCAAGTATGAGAAGGGAAACACAACTAAGTTATCTGACATGCTTTCAATTTCACCCACATCAAAGATTACAACTGTGGGGAATCTTATGCACAGGAAGCCATTCACCAATGATGCATATAAAGAGGCATATTCAGAAGATGAGGACTTCAGGGAGGTGTATCAATAGTTTCAAAGTCAGAGTCATGTGCACAATGGAAACAACACCATTGACTACCGTATCCAATATGGGTTACTCTATAGGTTGGATAAGATATGTGTTCTAAAGGTGAGTGATTGTAGCTGATTAGAGAGGCTCACACCTCCAAGGTTGTAAGGCACTGGTGTAGGGAAGAGCGTGAGTAACTTGCATAGGTATGTATATTGGCCCAAGATGCAAGAGAAAATAACTAGGTTCATAAGAGGATGCATGATTTGTTGTACCAACAAGCCTAACAATAAGAAACACAGTCTATATCATCCCTTACCTATGCCTAGTCATACTTGGGAAAGCATTTCCATGGACTTTTTGAGAGTTTTACCAACAACCAGGAAGAGACATGAATACTTGTTTGTGGTAGTTGACAAGTTCAACAAGATGTGTGTTATGATTCCCTATAAAAAGACCATCAACAAGCAAGAAATAACAAACTTATTATTTGGACAACTTTGGGTGTAATCTAGGATACCAAAGAGCATCATTTCAAAAAGGGATACAAGATTTCTTAGTGAATTTTCGACTACATTTTAGGAGAATATGGACACAAAGTTAAATATATCTAAAACATTCCATCAATAAATCGATGGGAAGATAAAAGTAGTCAACAAGAATTTGGTGCAATTTCTGAGGGGTTACAACCTGAAGCATTCAAAGATCTGGGATGAAAATCTATTATATATAGAACATTATGCAATAGATAAATCTACACTTCTATAGGAAAGTCCACATTTGAAACTTGTTTTGGATATTTTCCATCTTCACCTTTGGATATTTCACATGGGAAACATAGGGTTGAAAAATTAATAGAAAAGATCACGCTGATCCATTTGCAGGCACAAGAAACATTGTAGAAGTCATAGGAGAAATAGAAGGCTAGGCATGCTCAACAAAAGACAAAAAAATCATTCAAGGTGGGGGACAGAGTATGGATACAATTGAACAAGGAGAGGGTGCAGAGACCTGGTAAGAAAATCAAGCTCTGAGTTATGGTCCCTCTGAGATACTAGAAAAGGTGGGTGATAATGCTTATTAACTTAGTTTACCACCATATATGCACATTTACTCAGTTGTGAATGTGGAAAATTTGAAAGTCTACGAGCCTTCCATACTAGATTAGGAAGAGGAATAAATCCTACAGTTTGTGAAGGATTTTGCACCAAATTCTCATGCAGAGCTAACAAAAGATACATGTTTACAGAAGAGGACAAGAACTACAAGATATGGGTAACATGACCTTTGGTAGATTGGGTTGAAGAAATAACTTCCATGCAAAGCTAAATGGTACACTAGAGAGAAGGTGGAGGAAAAATTTCATCACCTCATTCAGTAAAATATTTTGGGGACCAGAAGCCTCCCACAATCGAGAGGTGTGATCCAAAGTGGATCATTATATTATTTTTCATCCATCTTGATGCATTCAAAGTGGTAAAAGTGAAGGAATTAGCTCACGATAGTATTTTTTACTAGTGGGACCCAGTTTGGAAAAATGGAGTTTTAAACCTTCTCAGAGTGTTTTTAGGCATCAAATAACATCATTTTGGGGTAAGACTTTGTTTATTTAGTCCCACACCTCTTCATGTTGTTATACACAAATATATCTTTCTAAATATGCAAGAAGTGAGTCAATTAGAGTCTGTATGCAAACATTACGCCACTTAGAAGTTGACCTTTTTGTTTTCACACCTATAATTCAGGAGGATGTCGTGTCAACCCCCATTGTTCATGGAAAAGGGGCTAGCCACATGTTTTTGATGTAAAAGACTCTTGAATAGTATATTTTGTAACTCTTGTTAAGAGTTTTTGTGGTTAAACTTAACCACTAGTAGGTTATTAAGTTGAGTTATAACCAAGCCACTAGGAGGAAGAGGCATTCCATTCTTTTGAGAGAATTTTATTTCTAGCTGAGAACAAATAGATAGGAGAGATAGGAGGTAGAACACATAATGAGGATTTATGCATTGTATCCCATGGAACACAAACATTACTTCTTTGTAACTACAACCTTATTTTCCATACAGAGAAAGAGAGAGAAACAACCTCACCTTCTAGATAGGCTTTCTCCCAAAAGGGTTTCCTAGGGTAGATTTTGTGTCTTATGTGTGTGTGTGTGATTTTATTTTGTCGTTCTCTATTTTTATGCATAATTTCCATTCACATGCATGCACTAATTATAGTTAAATATGCAGATCTAATAAACTGTAATAGTGTAGAATTTTCATATTTTTAATATAAGATTATCAGATCTATTATGATGAACTATTTAGTGGAATATCCATGACAGTTTATGGATGAACCAAAGATTAAGCCACCTCAACCCCCAACCCTCGGTAATTTTCCTAAGACCACCTCACCCAGTTCCAAAACCTTCCAGCTATTCACAACTCAACTAAATAAAAGAATCTTGTCACACCATGGTTATCTGAAAATGGCAAGGAAAGGTCGAAACCACTATCAAACCTAATAAAACCCATGCTAATGATAACAAATGAACCAAGTAAACCAATGCATGTACCATGCATTCACACATCAGTTAGAAAATAACACATGCAACCTGTTACCTAGATAATATTCCTGATGACATTGCTTGATCTAACCTTCCCTTTTTGTCCTTTGCTTTCGTTGGCCTTCCTTTTCCTTCCTTTGTTTGATTTCTTGCTTTCTCCTCTTAGTGATCTTCTCTCTATGAAACTAATTCCAAATCCAAACTGACAAAAAGCTGTGTACTAATCCTCAGAAGCCATTTTATTATTGAGGCGTCTATTTTCTTCACTTTCATAAATAAATGCCAATTAATGCCTCTTTTCCTTTTCTAATGTCTTTACCAATTTCCTTAGCCATAATAAACCAAAAGTGACACCCACTAGAATGTTTTTCCCAACATTCAACCTCAATTAGGTATCCCATGACCTTGGCCTTATTTTGTCTTTATTACCTAAAATTTTAACTTGGAGTTGTTACAAAACCCTCCCCCTCAGGGGAACACAATCCTCGGTGCTCTATGACACCTATAACCAACAAAACCATTGAAAACCAAAACGTATTTCCCATGAAGATTTATAAATTAGCTTGATGAAGTATTTACAATAACAAACTACTAAAAAGAAAAACCAACATGACAAACATGACAACATGACAACCATACTTCTTATTGGATCTTTATAACACAACTCACTGCGGTATTTACAATAACAACCATACATTGAGATATACATATACCAAAACACCTTTACCTCAACTAGAAAACAATGAAGGATACATAGCCCACATATGATTAATCATATACCATGTAGTTTCATCAGGCCCCAAGTGATTCCATTGCACTTTAACTTAATTGATTTCTCAGTTCCAGAGCATGAGCTATTTCTGCTAAAATATGCACAAAGGTTTCGGATGGAATTCTCCTTCCGGCTCCACCTATAATACAGACTAGTCAATCACATGACCAACATCCTTAACATATATTTTAAGAAATGAAACATGGAAAACGTCATGGAATTTAACTGTCGGAGGCAATGCAATTCTGTAGGTCACTGGTCCTTTCCTCTCAAGAATCTCGAAAGGCCCGCAATACCAAGGTGTCAACTTAACACATGATCCAATGTTTAAGGAGTTCTTCTTGGGATTGATGTGCAAGTACACATGCTCCCCAACTTGAAAGTCCTTGAACACCAAGTGCTGATATGCATAACTATTATGCTTGTCTCGTGTTTCCTTTGGATTCTTCTTGATAACTTCCATTTCCTATTCCATTTTTGCCAACATTTCTGGTCCAATCAATATTCTGTTCACTCGATCACTCTAATTGATGTGTGTATTTCAACTCCATCCATAAAGTGACTCAAACAAAATCATCTTCAAATATTTCTGATACTCATTGTTGTATGCAAACTCTATTGGTGGAAGATACTCTTCCTAGTTTCAATATTGCTGCATAACATATAGCCTTAACATGTCCTCAAGAATCCTGTTAACTCTCTCTGTCTATCCGTATGTCTATGGATGATAAGCTATAGTAAAAGCCAACTCTGCACCCAAACCTACAAATATCTCCTTAAAAAACCTATAAGTGAGCTTAGATATCTCTCTCATATACAATCTTCTTAGGAATACCATGCAATCTCACTATCTCTCCAATGAAGACTTGAGCTACCTCACTAGTTGAATTAATAGGCTTCAATGGAATGAAGTGAACTACTTTGGTCAACATGTCAACCACAACCATAACGAAATCATGCTGTCTAGATGTCTTTAGAAAAATTGTGATGAAATCCTTAGAAATGACCTCCCATTTTCATTTTGTGATTATAATCGGCTGTAATAGACCACATGGATGCTTGCACTATGTTAACACTCAGACTTTCCCAGAAGTTGTAAGAAGGGGAAAGGGGTTCGAGGTAACCAAAAACCAACTTTTAGATACAAAATCTAGCCAATTTGTATCCAGAGAGGGCTCTCTTTTTATGATTTAGCTTGGTTTTGAAAGATATTAGGCTAGTTATGAAGTTTAGGAGTTTTGTTTGAGTTTGGGTGGTGAGATTCAATAGCATAGGGGTAAGACTGAGTAGTTCAGGCCATTGGGCTAATGGAGTCAAAGAAGATGGCTTAACAGGACTTGATTTCTTAACAAAGGATGGTTTCACAGGGCAAGATGGTCAAATGGGGAACAAGTAAAGACTTGGGATAGATGGAATGGGCTCAAAATGGGTGAAGAGAAGTTAATAATCCTTGATCCTATTTAAAGAGGGAACTTGAATGATTACTAATAAAGAGCAGTTAAGTATTCTTTAATAAATAATCAAAACGAAAAAACTAGAAAATAGGAGCAATTAAGATTTCATTGTTTATCCTAATTCAGAAGAAAACATAGAAAATAATAATGATTGAAAACAGAGTACAATCAAGCATATTCTGAATTACTCTTTTTCGTTTATCATTCACATATGTAACATAGATGATATAATAAACAAGGAAAACTTTAAAATATAAGGTATAGAGGACTTATTGATTCGGTGTTTGATTCGAGAAACCTGTGGAAAGTCCTTTGCATCAGTTCTTTATCCAACAAGCCATACAAAAGTTGGTCCAATCAACACTTTATTCCAAAATAATCAATATTACAGCAATGTCTAAGAATCCACCCTCAATACTCCAATTGAGGGAGTATTTATACAAAAAATTTTACAAAATATATCTCATAACAGAGAGAGATATATTCTAGGATGACTAAGTATAAGTTACAAGAAAATAGAGACAACTAGTCTTGAAGATAGGAGAAAGGTAAACTGATGTTGTGCTATTCCTATTCTTGCTGAGTGTGCTGGAGGCAAGCCCTATGATTTGGCTTGCTGCTGTCTTCTCTAGTAACTCTGTACTGGCTACCCTATTTTGACTGATACTATTTACCTGTTCTGATACACTTCGACCTGTTTGATTTCTATTCATCTTTGTTCATTTTTACTACAGTAAATAACCAAAATTTATCTTTTACCAAGTATAAATTACAAAATTTCAAGCATTTCTTCCCACCATTTTGGCTCTGGCAATCTGTGTTTCTGAAGTTTCCTCAGGGTCTCATCAGTTTTTGTATATCTGAAAAATGTGGGCTGAATTGGAAACAAGTGATTCAGCTCATGCTCGACATAGAATAAGTTCTCTAGGCTGTCATAGAGAACTCGACCTGTTGGGAGTTCTTTTATTCTTGATGCACTTGTTGATGAACTAGCTTAATTGCCAGCATATTTATTCAATTTATCTACATAATATCTATGTTTCATTAATCTGTCATTAATTACTAAAGCACTTGGTAGCCCTTTATTCTGCAAAATAACAAACTTCTCCATGAAAGCATTAATCTCTACCTGCATATCATGACATCTTCTCTTTAAATTCTACATCAATGTTTTATTGGTTAGCACCCTTTTGATTTCCAAAATGGTTTTTGTTCTATCTGTGATGCATAGTGCTTCCAGCTGTTCACTATTGTTAGTATTCAAAAAATGTATGAGCATGTTGGCTTCATCAGGCATTTGTCCTAATTGTGCTTTTATCTTTTGAATTTCTTCTTGTGCTGCTTTCACTAGATAAATCTCCTCAAAAATTACTTGAATGGATGGACAAACATCATTTATGGATTGAGTAATGTTGGCCCAAAGAATTTTCTTGATTTCTGCCAGAGGCTTGTCAAAAGTGAAACCTTTTTCTAATGTTTTCACTTTATTTTCTAATGCTTTAATCTCCCTTGTTTTTTCCACAACGTTTATCTTTGAGAGATCATAATTTCTTTCCATCTTAGCAAACTATTCTTTTACTTGTTTTAATTCTGAAACTTGTAGTTTCATGTCTTCCATTGACCTTATTAGCTCTTTTGTGCTCAAATTGGCGCTACTGCCCTGTGCTACTCTTGCTGTTGTTGTACCTCTGACCACCTTTGCTATGGTTGCTGGGATGTTTGGTATTACATCAGGAGGCCGAGAGGTCGATTCTCCCTGCTTGTCCTTCAGTGATTTTTCTAATGTCTGCTCTGTTTCATTCAATATTTCATTGAGTTTTAAGAGCAGATCCATCATCTCTTCTTCAGATTTTTGCTTTATGGCCTCAACAGTCTGTGGATGCCTTGAAGGAGGCAGCTTTAGTTGCTTCCTCAAGGTAGCAATATCTTCATCCTTCTTTTTGATTAATGCTTCTATACCCTTTTACATCTTTGGGATCATGTCCCAATCCAATGATGATTTCTTCTAATGACTTTATTATGTTATCTTTAGCCTGAGAGGAGGCTTTTTCTAAGTTTAGCTGGGCAGTTGTATTATCCAAAGAATTTTGTAGCCTGTGGGCCATCATTGCTTTACTAGTCAATGTTGACTAGATCATTTCTCCAGTTTTCTTGTGCAGTTCAATTTGATCCATAGGGTGAATATCCTTTGCCAAGACTTCCAAATTTGTTCTGAGGTAATCCACTGCTGATTGAGGTTGTTGTACCTTTGGCTTGAAGTAGCTCATTATCATCTTGCCTTCTTTAATGTCATAGGCTGACATTAATCTTTGCTGATTTGTGGGGGCCATTTTTAAATATTGATTGTAAATTTGAAGCCTCAATGGATCATTCCTGGCCTTTATTTATGTGAATGTTTTCTTGATATCTGAGGCCTCTTTATCTAGTGGCCTGAGGGATGATACTTCTGTGCTATGTTGTCTTTCTAGCTCTTGCCTCTGTGAGCTAGTGGATGTTCCTCTTAATGGGAAAGTTTGCTGGCTCACTACCATTTCTTCTCTCTGACCATCTATGGTCTCTTCAATAATTTCCTCCTTTGAAAGATGATTCAGCCTTTGCCTTTTTTTCCCGGGCTGTTCTAAAGGTCCACTAGTTTGGGTAGTAGTTTCCCTGTCCCTCTTTTTATTTCTTTCCTCATTTAGAGGAGTTTGCAAAACTGGAGTATCTTCTACATTGCCCTGAGTTGGAGGAGTTGGCATTTGAACCTGTTCTTTGGAAGTTTCAGGTGGCTTTGACATTGTAGGGTGTTTAGTGACTTGAAAACTGGTTTCTATTTCTTTGCCTTTGGATGACACTGTTGCTGGTGTGCTGGCTTCTTATGGAGGTTGCTGAGAGGTTCGGGCAATGGATGCACCAATTCATGACCTTTGAGATCGCTCGAATGATACCTGCCTAAAAGAATCCAGGTCAAGGGTTTTCTCAAGATCTCTCATAGCATTTTCTATATTGACCTGTTCACTAACATCTTCTACTAGGGTACCTTCCCTCTATTCATCCATGTTTGCAAATTGTTCAATTTCTCGGATCCTATGATGTATGTATGGTGATAGCCTGTTCTTCATTCTTCTATCACATATAAAGCGATTAGGGTCATATGGGCCTCTACCCAAAACTCTTTTGTAACTTAATATGTTCTTCTAATTTTTTTTTTGCTTCTCTCCACGCTTCTATATCATTGCAAATATAAGGGCCTAACTGATTCTTTATTCTAAGCTGAGCTTTCTTTTTGGCATTACAAAAATGGACTAAGTCTATATGCGGCATTTTTCTAAAGTATTCCAATGCAAATAGTCTCATTGGAACATACTTTGGTAGCTTAAAGGGGTAGAGCTCACACCCATAGATCCTGAGTATGGTTCTTGTATAGTTACCAATCACCTATTCTGTATTGCTTGGAGAGTTGGAGGATCTTCTTTATATCACCACCAATCCTAGGAGGGGAAACTCCTATCAGCAAAGTGGTTGAAGGATGCACAAATAGATCAATGAAATCATTGTAGGTGTAAGGGGACTTAAGGGTCTTATGAAAAATGGGATTCCAAAATATGACAGACCTGGGACTTCCTTTAGTGTCAAGCTTCCTGACAGGAAAATGAAAGTTCTCTGACTGATAATACAACATAAGATGGTAGATGAAAGTGGTGTATTTGAAAACTCCATTATCAAGTCTTAGGAATTGATCATGAATTTGATTGGAAATGTAGGAAGCATAGTCATATTTAACAGCGAGAGGCTGTCTAGGAGTAAATATTGACAACAAAAATAGGGTTACATCATCAACAAAGTCACTGGTGTTGAATCCCAAGATTAAATATATCCTATCAATAATGAGTTTTCTAGTTTCCGTGAAGCAAGCCTGCAAATAAGGAGGTGGGCCCTTAGGCTGGTGCTTTGGTAACATGAAGGTCTAACCGAGGTGGCTTACTTCTGATTGGGACAAGTTAGATGCTTTTTCAAGTAAATATCCCATAGAAAGGGGAGTAAGGGCTTGATCAGGGGAAAATTGCAACATTTAATTGATGGATGTAGCTGTTATGGGGAATAAGACTGTTTGGCTTGGGGACATAACAACTCTCAGGTTAGGATCATAATTGGCACAACATTGGTGAATTATATTAGGAAAGACATGGACTGAGGGAAGAAAGTACTTGGGAAGGTTGGATTCCCACAGTCCCAGGATGTCCGAGCCATTTAAGTAGTCGTTTCTGGCTTGGCAAAAGGCTTTCAGGTGATTATGGCCAGTGGTTATGTCCTTTATTTGGAAATCTTTATCTGCGAAAGGCAGATAGTATTGGTCCTTATGGGGGGCATTGTTCGGTGTGATATTTAAAACGAGGGTTTCCATTTTTGGTTCTTATGGATTCAAAAATGGAATTTGGGTTTTCTATGAGAAAATAGGCCAAACAACAGGTTTGGGAACTTTTTATGGCAACCATAGACTAGACTAGAACTAAATTTGGCCCTTTCTTGTAGAATTTTCAGTAGAAAACCAAAATTACAGGGTTTCAGTGTAGATTAGATAAATACCTATTTCAAGGAAGTGAACTGTGCAATGATAGGGAGTATAATCGGTCCCGGGCTGAGTTGCTACAATTTTCTTAATCAGGTGGCAGTTGGAAAGCTTTAGCAGTTGACTGGGATGTCGCTTTGCATAGGAGCACAGTTGCAGCATATAATAGTGAAAAATGATGTTTGTTCGTTTTATTTAACAAAGTCAAGGTTGGTGGGGTTTTTTTATTTATCGGGCGTATGATGTAAGTGGGAAAATACGTTTTTGTCGCATGCGAAGGGTGGTAAGCAGTACGAGATCACACCGATTTTGGAGTTAAGTGGTATTCGACTGGAGGCTAGCGATTCCATGGATTTCCTGACGCGTGGTGGAGGTACGGTTTGAAAACTGCTTGGTGATCGTGCGTTAAAGCGTGGTCACCAAGGGAGACACGATATTGATACTGATCATCAAATGATAACGACGAGATCTAACGGTGGACGGGAGTGGGGTACGATGAAACTTTAACTGCGGTGGGCCTGATTTAATTAACACGTTAATAAATTATATCGGGGTGATTGTGAATGGCGGTGAGGTCCTTAATTAACCTTAGGGGTTAATTAATCCCATTTTGTGGAGCGGGGAGATTAGGCTATTATTGAATCTCAGATAAATCCATTAATCCATTTTTAACAGTGTTTATGGTTATAATTGACTGGGGCGGGGTATATAATAATTTGGGGATTTATATACAATTAAATAATACGGGAAAGGGTAAATAGGGTGAGATTTACATAATATAAGTCATAGATTAATATGATAAATTAAATGAAAGCGCTAAGTTAAAACATTTCGGGTATACATTTAAACTTAGGCTTAAAGTGGAAAAAGGGGTTTTTTAGGTGATATTGTGCATTGTTCCTAAGTAAAATAGGATTTTACTTAGGAAAATACTTATGAGAGTGAATGAATGATTTATGGATGGTTTTAAGTACTTAGGCCATTTAAATTATTGGGCCAAGGTTCCAGTCTCCCCAGAAGTCAGAGTAATCCTTTGAGCCCCTTTAATTTTCAAAGACGTTAATACTTTAGGGGAATTAGTGAAATATTTAGGGAAAAATGTGAATGGAAGTTAGTTATTTGACCTTGTCTTGCTTGAACTGCATCAAGTGTAATGTTTGCTTTGCACTTGTGATAAAAGTAAAAATTAACACATTTAGAGGCATTATGCATCACAAGTAATTCCGCAACACCATCTACCTACCCTACCTACTTTAGCCTGACATTCTTTCCTTCATTATTTGGGTGCACTTAGACTGGCAACCCCTTATCAATCTTCTTTTTCTTTTACATGGCAAGCCTACCTAAGTCTACACCTATTACATCCAAGGGCTCAGATTAAACTGTTGAGCTCCTTTTATTTACTCTACCTATCTACTTATCTGCCAAGATTACACTATTTGGTCAGATATTTATTCTCTATTTCTACAACATGAAATTGAAAATGAATTAGCCAAGTTTAAACAGTTTGACTATTCATGGATTGTGGCATAAATAACAAGCTGCACACAATTGTTTATTACAAAAAATGAAAAAGTAGTGGCATTTAGAATTGCACACTTTCCTGGTCTATTTTTGTTTGGGGTTCATTTTCCTTCACATTTTTTGACCATTTTATTCTTTTCACCCTTTGATTTTTCTTTTAGGGTATACCCTCTTTAATTTTTAAAATTTTTTGATTTTTTGAAAATATGGAAGACCTTTGCAACGAGAAAAGGTATGAAAATATTACAGAGCTCATCAAGTCAATCATGAAATATGACACCTATTGGTATAGGAGCATAACACACTCTACTTTTACCCATTGACAATCCAAACACTTTGTGGAACTCACCTTCCTCTTTCTTCAGATTCAGATAATAATATAAATTCTTCACAATTGTCTGAGTCTTGTGATATCTCGAATGATTTGAATATAACTTAACATGAAATTCCCTTAAGATAAGCTTATTGATTTCACTATTGTATGACACATAGATCCTATCCGTAAATATCACCAAACCATCTTCCGTGAGATGATAATCCACATCTTGTCCACCTATACCCTGTTGTTGTAACCTATGCTTAAGCTATTGGTACCTATCATCTTGCTTTCCTGCCTATAAGATTTGATCCTATAAATTCTTCCCATATGAAATCATAGGTACTATATTATTCATCTGCAACCATAATCTCTTTACCCTTAATGTACATGATCTTGAATTCAAACTCACTGACCGTGGCCAACCATCTAGCTTGCCTAGTCTTTAAATTGGTTTGGTAAAATAAATCTCTCAGCCCACTGTGATCACTCATCAAAAAAATCTTCTTGCCAAGAAGATAGTGTCTCCACATTTTCAATGCATGAATGATCATTGCCAACTCAAGATCATGCATCACATAGTTTTTTTGTGTTCGTTTAGTTTCCTTGAAATGTAGCATACCACATGTCCCTCATGCATTAGGAATACACCAAATCCTCTCTTTAAAGAACCTATACACACCACAAATTCTTTATCCAGATATGCAATATTTAGAGTTAGAGTATTTGTTAAGAAACCACTTAAACTGCTCAAAACTAGTTGCACATTCCTTTGTCCATTCAAATTTCTTTCCTTTTCACTGAAAAGATGTAATAGGATAGGAAATCCTTGAGAATCTCCTAATGAACCTCTTTTAATAACCTACTAACCCCATGCATGATATGACCTCATCCACATTCCTAGGAGATGCCCCTTCCATGATAGCTCAAATATTTTCTAGATCCACTGTTATGCCTGTTAGCTACCTATACCAATAGGTTTCATTTTTCATGATTGGCAAGGGAAGTGCCAATATGATCTACTTTGGTGATGCAAAGATCTCATATTCTTGTGGAAGAAATATACTTATTTGGTTAATGCTTCCCTACTTCTGGATGGGTGATCCAACAACCTAAGCTGGGTCATGCCATGTTTCAATTTTTGTTGTAGATTAGAGAAAGAAACCTGTCAAAATAGCTCAATCTTGGCAGGTAAAGTAGATAGGTAGTGAAAGAAGGTTCCCAACTGCTTAATCTGGGGCCTTGGAAGAAATAAGGGTAGCTTTAGATAGAAAATCAAAAGAAAGCCAAAGGTAAAGAAAAGGCACAAAAGGGTTTGCAAATCTAAGTGCACCCTCCTTGGAGTAACAAAAAATGCTAGGCAATAGAGTGGGTAGGTAGATGGGGTTGCAGAAATCATGGTTTGTGACATTTCACTGGCCTAAAGGAAAGGTAAAAACAGGATGCCAGTGCAGATGTTCTATTCACAATAGTGTTACAACAACTTAATGAAGCATGTCTAACTTCCAGTTTTCCCCATCTCCTTCATGACTAACATCCCTATGCCACCCAACTTCACAAAGAAGATCAAAGTATTTTGTTGGGTCTAGTTTCTTTAATAGCCACATCTCTTGTGCAAAATTCTTTTCATTTTGATCTACTTCCTAAAAGACTAAGTCAATTTCATACAAACTCAGTATCCCCCCCCATCCAACTCTTTCATTCATATTAACTACTAACTTATTACTATCTAACTCCCCATACCCCCTATTCCCCTATTACTATGTAAAACTTGCAAAAAATCCAAAAAATCTAAGTATTCCCGCCCCCGAGCATTATAGCTCTAGGTGTGATTTTGAAGGTCTTCATGCACTAAGAAACATTTGAGCGCAACCCACAGAGCACCAAAGAATTAATCCTAGGGATTAATCCGAGATTTGCTCGGGTTAATAGCCTTAAACCCACTTTGATTATAAACCTTTGTAAAAACCCATTTAACCCGTAAATACTGAAAACAACCCGGAAAACCCACTTTTCCAAAGTTTCCGCCATGCGCGTTTCTCAAAAGGAAATAGTATTTAATTCTCCCCGCCGTCGAATATTGCCCGCGCACCTTATCGTTCCATTAACCGTTGGATGTGGGCCCTCCCATCTGACGGCCCACATCATATCAGACGGGCATCAGCGCCCAAAAGTTACCTTCCGAGAAACTGTCAGAGGGTGATGTCAGGCCTCCGCCACGCGTCGCCCCCTAGAGTCTCTTGGAGCGCCCTCTGACAATACCGCGACCGTATAGAGGGCAGTCCGAGAAAACCCGCTTACCACTCCGCTAAACTGCCTTCCCACGCCATCGCCACGGCCCGCCCACGTCACGTCCGTTTGGCGCCCTGTCAGCACCCCCGACTGCCAGCGCTCCTGCGTGTCTGCCACCTATGCAATCCCCGTGGACCACTCACTGACCATCACGTCACCCGATGATGTCATGCTGACGTCACCCGACCCTGACCCCACCTGATGACGTCATCCAAAAAGCACGCCAATGAGCCAAAAGTTGATATTTAGCCGTTTTTTCGCATTTTTCTCATTTTCTCACTGAAAGAACCATTGCTCTCCTCTGCATGAGAATTACGTCCACTGCCGCCAACCTGCTGAAATCGACCTGAAGAGCGCTACCGCCTGCAACCCACCTGTACTTGTCACCATTACCAGCAATTCACCAGGTATTTACCCAGAGCATCCTTTCAGAGCTAAGTTACGTCCATGTTTCTCCAAAACTGAATTCACAAGAGTGAAACAAACCTGTTTTTACCATTAAATTCCCGGGAAAACTAGCATTCCCCACAATTGCAGGGTCTAATTTCACCTGCTGAACCCACATATATCTACCCTTCCCCAAATTCCCATTTTGTTCGCGCATTCGTGGACTGTAAACCTAAAAAAGCATAATTCACCAGGAAAACTGAGTTGCCTGCTCCTGAAATCTATCAAATTACTATTGTTAAGCATTCTGTACCATTATCACACCTTATTACCCTTTTTACTTCTGCAAAATTAACCCTCTGTGGTCTCCTACCCGCTAAAACCAGTTCAGCACCAATTCATAACCACTGCTTAGCCATGGAGACACCAATAGTCCTAAATATTCAACCTCTGAATGCCCCACACAGAGAGCTGAAGTGGAAAGCCCTAGGTGATAAATATTACCAGATGTTAGACTCCATGCCCATGACAGCCAAGTTTAATATTCACCTGATGAATGAATTAAAGGCCCAACATCTCAGTGGGGCTAACACCTTGAGAATTTGGGATTCCCACATACTCATTTACAACCTCCCTCAAGTCAATGTCCTACCAGACTTGATAAAACAATGCATGTCAAGTTACGATCCCGACCAAAGAGCTGTCCTCAGCCCCTCAGGCTCAGTACTATTCCATATCACCCCTGATACTATCAATGAAATGTTGCACTTTCATACTACAAAGCCCCTTACTCCTCTCTCCCTCCAGGACCTGATAACAAAAGGGGGCAACTTGTCCAGGGATCATATTTCCAGGGTTAACCAGTTGTTTATTCAGCCTGAGTATCAATCTATGACTGCTTCCCTTCCCATAGCATATCCATATCTCAATAAGCTGGGGAAAATGATGGTAGATTTGATCAGTTACATCCTGGGTTATGGGACATATGAGGATGTGGATGAAACCATCATAGAAATGTTGTCCATTTTCTCCCCAGGGATGCCTCCTACTGTACATTATGACTTTGCCACTTTCATTGCCAATAAGATTCATGAGCAATTTATGAACCTGGAGAGGGTGAAGGTGTTTAAATACACCAGGTACATATATCATTTATTCTTATTCTATCAGCTTGATGCCTTCCCTGTCCCTCTAAAGAAGCTAGATAACCAGGGATGCCCAAGGTTGGTTGTGTTTTGGACTGCAGTTTACCATCTTCTGCCTTATTCACCATACACCTACTGTGAATTTATTGATCTATTCATTCATCCAGCTATGACCTTGTTGTTGGGTGCCCCTCCCCCATGATTGACAGAAGAAATGCAGAGAATCCTTCAACTCTCTAAGGCATACAACATTGATGATTGGTACTTCTACCAACACCATACAGTAATCAGAGTATATGGTTGTGAGCTGAGTCCCTATAGGCTACCAAAATATGTCCCTATGAGGCTCTTTTCCCTAGAGTACTTCAGGCAGTTTGGAAATGCAGACTTTGTCCATTTCCAAGCTAAAAACAAGAAGGTGCAGCTAAAAGTAAGAAATCAGTTGGGTCCCTTCTTGTACAATAAGAAGGAAGAAGGGTGGAGGGAAGCTGATAGGATTTTAGAGACCCTCAGACTTCAGACTAGCTTCAAGTGGGTGCCTTATGACCCTAATCACTTCATTTGCCTTAGGAGGATAAAGTATAAATTGGGTGGCTATGTCCATGTGAAAATCCCTCATGTTGAGAAGTATGCCAATGCCCTAAGCTAGGAAGAAGGCACATTAGAAGAGCTAATTAGCAAAGAAGAAATGCTAAGAAGAGAAACTAGCAATACTGAGAAAGAGGCTGACTTGGAACATTGTGGGTAGGTTTCTTCCTCCTGTCAGAGGCAAATTGGAGCAGCTGCCTCATCTTCCACAGCCCAGCAATAAGTAGCCGGAGTTGCCCAACAAGAAACAAATAAAGGCAAGGGCAAGGAGGTCGAGTAGGAACAATCACCTCCTAGAGCACAACAACAAAAAGAGCAGCAGATAGATAAGGAGGTAGAGCAGCAACTAGAGCAGCCACAAGAACAGCAAGAAGAGCCTCAAGGACAGGGGCAACCTATGCAGCAAGAACAAATGGCTGAGGCCCCAGCACCTACTGAGAAACAGGCTCAACAAAACATGCCTTCTATGCAAGAGAAGATGGTGGAGACCTCAGTACTCCAGACTCCACAAAAAGTGGAAAAAGGAAAGAAGAGGGACAGAGAGCAGGAGACTCCCCTTACAACATCCACTAATCAAGGGGAGAAAAGGAAAAGATTAAATCCCCTCTCTGAAGAAGAAATTCTTATGGGGCAATCGGTGATAATGGGCCCACCAAGCATGGAGGTATCTGCAAGTTCCTTTCAGCAGGAACCAGAGAGAAATCTTGGAGGAGAGGTCAGCTCCTCAAGGCATCAAAGAAAAGCAGAGGTGAGCATCAAGCAACAGTTCACTGATATCAAAAAAAGAAATGAGCCACTCAGGCTCCAAATCTACAATCAGTTGCTGAAGATGGCTCCCACAAATCAGCAAAGGCTCATGGCAGCCTATGACATTTCAGAAGGAAAAATGACCATGAGTCATTTCAGGCCCACCACGGTGCAGCCACAGTCAGCTGCAGATTACATAAGAACCAACCTGGAGGTTCTTGCAAAAGACATTCACCCTATGGACCAAATAGAACTCCATAAGCAAACGGGTGAAGTTGTCTATGCAACATTGGTAGACAAGACAATGTTGGAAAAAAGGCTGGAGAACAGCCTAAATAATACAGCTGCCCAACTAAAGTTGGAGAAGGCATCCTCCTTGGCCAAAGACAACAGGATCAAGTCTTTGGAAGATATAATTATAGAGCTGGGGCATGACCCCAAGGATCCCAAAGCCATACAATCACTGCTAAAGATAAGGGATGCAAACCTGGCAGCCCTAAGGAAGAAAGTAAAGCTCTCAGCAACCATTCACCCCCAAACAGATGAGGTTGCTCAGCAGAAGCAAGAACAAGAAATATCTACATTGCTGGTAGCACTGCACAAACAACTTGTGTAGACAGAAGGGAGGCTGGAAGACACTGAGGCTACACTACAGGCAGCCCTACAGCAGAAAGAGGGACGTCAGACTTCTCAGCCCCCTCCACAGGTTATTAACCTTGAGGAGCCTCCAAAGACCACTCCTCACACAGAAGCAGCAGCAGCACCGTCCACATCAGCAGCAGCACCGTCCACATCAGCAGCAGCACCATCAACATCAACATCAGCAGCCTCTACAGAGCAGGCTCCAAGCTTGGACATGCAGAAATTGTTAAATGAGGTCCAGGCCCTAGAGGCCCAGATGACAGAACTAAATGGAGCCAAGGATGAGTTGGCCAAACTAAATGAAAAATATGATAAATCAAAGCAGAATGTGGATGAGAAAGGGAGAGAAATAAAAACTCTCAAAGAAAAAATAAAAGAGCTGGAGAAGGAGCTCACCCTTGACAAAGTGGTGGGTGAGATCAGAAGAGTTTTGTGGACCCACATTGGCCAATCAATAACGGACCAATGGAAATACATTGAAACCATTCATGAGCAAATGGAGCTCATAGGTAAAGAACAAAGGGAAGTGCATAGAGCAAGGGCATCTCTAGGAAGTATGCCTGAGGTAGCCAACAGATTGATCAATGTGCTCAATAACAGGACAAGCCCTCAGCTGGCAGCAATTTGGATCACTAGCAGGACAGAAACTATCCAGTTAGTTAAGAGGGTCCTCACACTGAAAAGCCTGGTACAGACAATGGACAGAAGGAGCCAATATATGCAAGCAAAGGTAAACAGGTTCATGGATAAGTTTGCTGCATTATAGGGCAGAGGTCTCCCCAGCTTACTCAACAGTGCAGGAAAACTTCTATCACATGAAGTTTATGCTAAGAGGGTGAACACATTTGCCGCAAATCAGATCAGCCAAGGATCAAGCAGCTCCCAGGATACAAGGCCAGCATCTGGGCAAAGTCTCTATAATAGAATAGAGAATCTGTTCTTTATTATGAATGAGATTAACCATCTGTTTGAAATGCCTCAAAATTTCTACAAATACACAGAGGCACATGAGACCATGGATGCAATTTTGAGGCATCAATTGCCTACGCAGGATTGGTGGGCCTCCATGATACAATTGTTATTATAAACAAGAGGCTTCATCTGAATTTTGTCATCAAAATATATAAGTCATCACCTTCAAAAAGTGTGATACACATACTATGACAGAAAGGTGGAATGAGCCACCTCAGCATGAAGATTAAGCCACCAAAAACAGCAACGACAGCTACAGGTAGCAGGGCCGAGAAAAAGCTTTAGCATGACAGAGCATAAAGACACATCATCTACATCAATCATCATTAAAGCATAAACGCTCAACCGACTCATTCTCTTCCAAAGATCAAGAAGAGGCTTGATAGCATTAAAGACCATTTATCTTACACTCAGACTAGCAATAACTTTCTTATCTGATATTTGTAAAGTTGGTGAGCACAGTTAATGTATCAAATGACTCAGCATTAAGATATTTTGTAAAACTTATTGTATATATTCCCCCTCGCATACACTGCCAAGGAGTTGGTGATGATTGTTTTTTGGTTGTTTCTCTTATGAAGAACTGAGAACTCGGCTGTAACTTTCAGAAGGATGTGATTAATAAAGCTTGGAGTTTATAGGAACTGAGTCTTTCTGGTGCTTGCTGTGATTGGAACCATTGAATGCTACAGGATTCTAGTGCTATGATTTGATATAATAAGTGTTTCTCTATCTCTGTTAATTTTTCTGTTATTTATTTTAACTCATTCCTCTCACATGTTGTTTTGAATCTAGGAAAGAAAGAAAAATAATAGCTCAGGATTTGTCCATGGAGACACCCTGATCTCAATCTAATTTCACTATAAATGTTTTTCATAACTTTCAGCTGTTTAAATTGGAATTCTTAATTGCTCCAATAAGCTCTGAATACCTCACAGTCACTATTTGGTAATTCATTTATGCTACTAAGTAGGAATTGTCGTTCAAATTTATGTCACACTGTTGGTAACTCCATATCTCATTGTTTCACTCACTAAATTGGAAATTATATTAACAATAGCCATCTAGCCTTGCAGTAAAACTTTCTCCATCACAGGCACCAGAACTATCTCATTTTTCTGACTCCATATGCCCAACGGATTGGCATCTTTTGAACTATTCATGCCCTTCTTACAACAACAATTCATCAAACAGAGTCCCAAACAGGAAACCGAAACTTAAAGCTAGCCCAAAATAGTCACAAAGCATAGCTGAAACTCAAAGAGAGAGCCCTCTCTGATTATAGATAGGCTAGGATCTGTAATCCATAGGTTGGTTAGTGGTTACCCCGGTCGTATTCCCTTGGGAGTCATAGGGAACAACGTGGGTGTTAACATAAATGGCGACTCCACTGGGGACAACCTCAGGATTTTCCAAATATTGTATATTCCCTAAAGTCACAGGTGAAGCCTGAGAGCGAGCCAAGAAGCCTTCAAAACTGTTTTTGTTTTACATTAACAAGTTTAATATAAAAGTTGCTTCACTCTATCTTCATACTAACTTTAGGACATATATAGCCATTTCAAAATCTTATCTGGTCCTTACAGATACAAGAAAACTCTAAAAATACTCAAAAAACAACTCAGAAGCTGGCTCCCAAGAAGAATCAGTGGTATACAAGGTCCAATCCTGACCCTAACCCACCAACTGTTTTTGAAAATCCTAACACAATCCATGAAAACATTAGGAAGCAGCAAAAACAGGAGAATCCTTTTGACTTGAGCCCTGAGACAGTCCACCTTAACCCCGTTCTCACTCCAATCAAGGTGTTATTCCGGTCTACCCCTGGTTCCCCAAGTTCACCATCTACATCTCAAAGCCCTCCTTTTACACCTTCATCCACTTCACATGTTCCCTTGACCCACACTACAGTCTCTGTCATACCTAGTACCCCCACTGTCCCAGTAGTCCCTGTTGTCCTGGTTAACCCTATAAACCCTGCAAATATGGCCAATAGATATGCACCCCTGCAGTTACCTGCTAATGCTGTAGCTCTACCTCATGACTACCAATCCAAGATCTCATACTTTGACTCTACTGGCCCTTTCACTGCCATTCAGCATGCTAGAAGGATGCAAGATCATTTTGAAAACTATGAAATTGATGATGACAGTGTAAGAATGAGAATTTTGTTCAGAGCCTCACAGGGGATGTAAGAACCTGGTTTAGGTCACTCACTGCTAATACAATAACAACCCCTGATGAGCTTTACCATGCATTTACTAATAGATGGGAAAAGAAGAAAGATCCCTTGCACATACTAGGTTAATATGATACAATCAAACGAGGTCCTCAAGAGACCATTTTGGAGTATTGTGCAAGATTCAATAATTTATACAATGCAATACCCCAGAATTTAAGACCTCCCCCTGATTTAGCACTATACAAATTCCCTAATGGTTTTGACCCTGACATGGCATATCAGTTGAAGGAAAGAGCCCCTAAAACCCTTGAAGACACACAAAAGGTTGTTGTCACAGTTGAGGCTAACCTTATTGCCAAGAGGAACAGGGCAAGATTGGAAAAAAGAGTCACCTTCAAAGAGGAACCCTCAGCCTTGATCAGAAACTGGATGCAATACTCACTGGCATGAAAAGGTTGGGCGACAGAGTGGAATCTGTGGAGAGAAAGTCTTCATGGGAAGCACCTCAAAGTAACCCTGTCAGGAACCCAAATTTCAGGAGAAATCAAAACCCAAACATTAGCAAGGCCAGTTCTGATCCAGAGATAAGACCTCCCTTCCAGGAAAACTATACTGAAGCATCCACTTCAAGTGAGCAAGCAGATGACACCCACATTAACCTAATGGGCCTAAATGATGAGCAGCAAGTTTTCCTCAGTCATGAAGATCATAAGGAGGATGACATTAAACAATTCCAAACCAGGTCAGGTGAGTCATTTGACTTTAAACAAGGCTATGACACAGCCATTTATGAAGTTCACAAACAATACAAGCTAAGAAGTAGAACTATAAACGTAACACAGCCTAAAAAAGCAAAAGATAGCCTGCAGCCTAAAAAAGCCATAGTTACAGAACCACAGGACAAAACTGATTCAGTTACAAATGAAATAACCGTTGAAGAAATAACTGAATTACTCCCCTAAAAAAAAAAGCCAATGGTTGCACCACCTTTGCAGCCTAATCCAAGTAGTGCTCCTCAAGAGATAAGTAAAAAGGATAAGTCTCATGATCAAGACAAAAATCAAGAGGAAAACTCAATAAACAAGGAAAAGGCTGTCACCCACAATACCAAGATCCAAACTGAAAGACCATTTGACCTAGAAGCTGAAGTTGGCAAATTGAAAATGGCTATCCCTCTTTCAGAATTAGCCAAGCATGACATTTACAAACAACAAATCAAGAAATATCTTCAACTAACTCGTAATAAAGATAATGTCAATGTGTTAGACGATACCCCAAAATTACTTTTCATCCCAGAGGTTGATGGAAAGACAGCGGTCACAGGGATTTTACCATTTTATGTCAGCTTACATGTTCATGATAAGATACTACATAATGCAATGTTTGATTCAGGTGCCTCTCACAACCTTATGCCTAAATCAGTAATGGAGAGGCTCAACCTGGACATTACAACACCTTATAAGGACCTATTTTCATTTGACTCGAGCCAAGTAAAATTTTTAGGCTTAATAAAATATCTTTGTGAATCACTGGTCCAGTACCCAAATAAAACAATCCTAATGGATGTGGTAGTTTCTTATATCCCACCCAAATATGGAATGTTGTTATCAAGATCATGGGGGGCTAAACTCCAAGGTTCCCTACAATTAGACATGTCATATGCCACCATTTCAGGCTTCGGTCAACCCAAGAGGCTATATAGAGAGTCACTAATGAAATACATGGTCAGCAGTGAAGACAAGCCTCAAAACTTTCCCATATATGTTGTTCATTCTGACATAGACTCCTATATTGTCTTCAATGAAAATACAGGTCCCATAAATGATGAAGAAATCTAGATAATCAAACAAGATCAGCACATAAATGAAGAAACTCCTGGTCTAGAAATATTGGGTGAGGAGTCAACAAACAAAAACGTTCAAAAAGACAAACCAAATACAAGCCAAGATCTCAAATTGCTGATGCCATGTCCCACTACAGTTGACAACCCTTTCCTAAATCAAGAAGTCCTCTGGTTCCTTGAATTTGATGGATCAGTCAACAAATTTGGGGCAGGGGCAGGGGTTTGGATACATAACAAACAAAACAATCATGC
>APFE031342321.1:105357-118205 GCA_000404065.3 Pinus taeda | reverse complement strand
GATGAAACCATCATAGCAATGCTATCCATTTTCTCCCCAGGGATGCCTCCTGCTGTACATTATGACTTTGCTACTTTTATTGCCAATAAGATTCATGAGCAATTAATGAATCTGGAGAGGGAAAAGGTGTTTAAATACACCAGGTACATATATCACTTATTCTTATTCTATCAGCCTGATGCCTTCCCTGTCCCTCTAAAGAAGCTAGATGCCCAGGGACGCCCAAGGTCGGTTGTATTTTGGACTTCAGTTTGCCATATTCTGCCTTATTCACCCTACACCTACTGTGAATTTATTGATCTGTTCATTCATCCAGCTATGACATTGTTGTTGGGTGCCCCTCCCCCAAGATTGACAGATGAAATGCAGAGAATCCTTCAACTCTCTAAGGCATACAACATTGGTGATTGGTACTTCTACCAACACCATACAGTAATCAGAGTATATGGCTGTGAGCTGAGTCCCTATAGGCTGCCAAAATATGTACCTATGAGACTCTTTGCCTTAGAGTACTTCGGGCAGTTTGGAAATGCAGACTTTGTCCATTTCCAAGCTAAAAACAAGAAGGTGCAGCTAAAAGTAAGAAATCAGCTGGGTCCCTTCTTGTACAATAAGAAGGAAGAAGGGTGGAAGGAAGCTGATAGGATTCTAGAGACCCTCAGACTTCAGACCAGTTTCA
Organism: Pinus taeda; assembly: GCA_000404065.3. Lineage (NCBI taxonomy): Eukaryota > Viridiplantae > Streptophyta > Pinopsida > Pinales > Pinaceae > Pinus > Pinus taeda. Next base: position 117,526 of record APFE031342321.1, on the reverse strand, counting down.
AGTGGGTGCCTTATGACCCTAATCACTTCATTTCCCTTAGGAGGATAAAGTATAAATTGGGTGGCTATGTCCATGTGAAAATCCATCATGTTGAGAAGTATGCCAATGCCCTAAGCTGGGAAGAAGGCACATTAGAAGAGCCAATTAGCAAAGAAGAAATGCTAAGAAGAGAAACTAGCAATATTGAGAAAGAGGCTGACTTGGAACATTGTGGGCAGGTTTCTTCCTCCTGTCAGAGGCAAATTGGAGCAGCTGCCTCATCTGCCACAGCCCAGCAACAAGTAGCCGGAGTTGCCCAACAAGAAACAAATAAAGGCAAGGGCAAGGAGGTGGAGCAGGAACAATCACCTCCTAGAGCACAACAACAAACAGAGCAGCATATAGATAAGGAGGGAGAGCAGCAACTAGAGCAGCAACAAGAACAGCAAGAAGAGCCTCAAGGAGAGGGGCAGGCTATGCAGCAGGAACAAATGGCTGAGGCCCCTGCACCTACCGAGCAATAGGCTCAACAAAACATGCCTTCTAGGCAAGAGAAGATGGTGGAGACCTCAGTACTCTAGACTCCACAAAAAGTGGAAAAGGGAAAGAAGAGGGACAGAGAACAGGAGACTCCCCTTACAACATCCACTAATCAAGGGGAGAAAAGGCAAAGATTAAATCCCCTCTCTGAAGAAGAAATGCTTATGGGGAAATCGGTGATAATGGGCCCACCAAGCATGGAGGTATCCGCTAGTTCCTTTCAACAGGAACCAGAGAGAAATCTTGGAGGAGAGGTCAGCTCCTCAAGCCATCAAAGAAAAGCAGAGGTGAGCATCAAGCAACAGTTCACTGATATCAAAAGAAGAAATGAGCCACTCAGGCTCCAAATCTACAATCAGTTGCTAAAGATGGCCCCCACAAATCAGCAGAGGCTCATGGCAGCCTATGACATGTCAGAAGGAAAAATGACCATGAGTGATTTCAGGCCCACCACGGTGCAGCCACAGTCAGCTACAGATTACATAAGAACCAACCTGGAGATTCTTGCAAAAGACATTCACCCTATGGACCAAATAGAACTCCATAAGCAAACGGGTGAAATGGTCTATGCAACGTTGGCAGACAAGACAATGTTGGCAAAAAGGTTGGAGAACAGCCTAAATAATACAACTACCCAACTAGAGTTGGAGAAGGCATCCTCCTTGGCCAAAGACAGCAGGATCAAGTCTTTGGAATATATAATTATAGAGCTGGGGCATGACCCCAAGGATCCCAAAGCCATACAATCACTGCTGAAGATAAGGGATGTAGACCTGGCAGCCCTAAGAAAGAAAGTAAAGCTCCCAGCAACCATTCACCCCCAAACAAATGAGGTTGCTCAGCAGAAGCAAGAACAAGAAATAGCTACATTGCTGGTAGCACTACACAAACAACTTGTGCAGACAGAAGGGAGGCTGGAAGACACTGAGGCTGCACTACAGGCAGCCCTACAGCAGAAAGAGGGAGGTCAGACTTCTCAGCCCCCTCCATAGGTTATTAACCTTGAGGAGCCTCCAAAGACCACTCCTCCTCACACAGAAGCAACAGTAGCACCATCAACATCAACAACAATAATGTCTACAGAGTAGGCTCTAAGCCTGGACATGCAGAAATTGTTAAATGAGGTCCAGGCCCTAGAGGCCCAGATGATAGAATTGAATGGAGCCAAGGATGAGTTGGCCAAACTAAATGAAAAATATGATAAATCAAAGCAGAATGTGGCTGAGAAAGGGAGAGAAATAAAAATTCTCAAGGAAAGAATAAAAGAGCTGGAGAAGGAGCTCGCCCTTGACAAAGTGGTGGGTGAGATCAGAAGAGTTTTGTGGACCCACATTGGCCAATCAATAACGGACCAATGGCAATACATTGAAACCATTCATGAGAAAATGGAGCTCGTAGGTAAAGCACAAAGGGAAGTGCATAGAGGAAGGGCATCTATAGGCAGTATGCCTGAGGTAGCCAACAGATTGATCAATGTGCTCAATAACATGACAGGCCCTCAGCTGGCAGCAATTGGGATCACCAGCAGGACGGAGACTATCCAGCTAGTTAAGAGGGTCCTCACACTGAAAAGCCTGGTACAGACATTGGACAGAAGGAGCCAAGATATGCAAGCAGAGGTAAACAGGTTCATGGATAAGTTTGCTGCATTACAGGGCAGAGGTCTCCCCAGCTTACTCAACAATGCAGGAAAACTTCTATCACATGAATTTTATGCTAAGAGGGTGAACACATTTGCCCCAAATCAGATCAGCCAAGGATCAAGCAGCTCCCAGGATACAGGGCCAGCATTTGGGAAAAGTCTCTATGAGAGGATAGAGAATCTGTTCTTTATTATGAATGAGATTAACCATCTGTTTGAAACGCCTCCAAATTTCTACAAATACACAGAGGCAGATGAGACCATGGATGAGATTTTGAGGCATCAATTGCCTACGCAGGATTGGTGGGCCTCCATGATACAATTATTATTATAAACAAGAGGCTTCATCTAAATTTTGTCATCAAAATATATAAGTCATCACCTTCAGAAAGTGTGATACACATACTATGACAGAAAGGTGGAATGAGCCACCTCAGCATGAAGATTCAGCCACCAAAAACAACAACGACAGCTACAGGTAGCAGGGTCGAGAAAAAGCTTCAGCATGACAGAGCATCAAGACACATCATTCACATCAATCAGCATTAAAGCAGAAACGCTCAACCGACTTACTCTCTTCCAAAGGTCAAGAAGAGGCCTAACAGCATTAAAGACTATTTATCTTACACTCAGACTAGCAATAACTTTCTTATCTGATATTTGTAAAGTTGGTGAGAATAGTTAATGTATCAAATGACTCAGCATTGAGATATTTTGTAAAACCTATTGTATATATTCCCCCTCGCATACACTTCCAAGGGGTTGGTGATTATTGTTTTTTGGTTGTTTCTCTTATGAAGAACTGAGAACTCGGCTGTAACTTTCAGAAGGATGTGATTAATAAAGCTTGGAGTTTACAGGAACTGAGTCTTATTGGTGCATGTTGTGATTGGAACCATTGAACGCTACAGGATTCTAGTGCTATGACTTGATATAATAAGTGTTTCTCTATCTTTGTTAATTTTTCTGTTATTTATTTTAACTCATCCCTCTCACATGTTGTTCTGAATCTAGGAAAGAAAGAAAAGGAATAGCTCAGGATTTGTCCATGGAGACACCCTGATCTCAATCTAATTTCACTATAAATTTTTTTTCATAACTTTCAGCTGTTTAAATTGGAATTCTCAATTGCTCCAATAAGCTCTGAATACCTCACAGTCACTATTTGGTAATTCATTTATGCTGTTAAGTAGGGATTGTCGTTCAAATTTATATCACACTGTTGGTAACTCCATATCTCATTGTTTCACTCACTAAATTGGAAATTTTATTAACAATAGCCATCTAGCCTTGCAGCAAAACTTTCTCCATCACAGGCACCAGAACTATCTCATTTTTCTGACTCCATATGCCCAATGGATTGGCATCTTCTGAACTCTTCATGCCCTTCTTACAACAAAATTTCATCAACCAAAGTCTCAAACAGGAAACTGAAACTTTAAACTAGCCCAAGATACTCACAAAGCATAGCTGAAACTTAAAGAGAGAGCCCTCTCTGATTATAGATAGGCTAGGATCTATAATCCAAAGGTTGGTTAGTGGTTACCCCAGCCGTATTCCCTTGGGAGTCATAGGGAACAACCTGGGTGTTAACAATGCCTTGCTTTGAAACAACATATTCCAAGTAATATAGCTTTGTCTAAAAGAAGCTACACTTACTAAGCTTGGCATATGAATGATTCTCTCTTAGCAATATCAACATTTCTACGAGGTGTTATGCATGCTCTTCCTCATTCTTATAATATAACAATATATTATCAATGAATATTAGCAAAAACTTTTCAAGATAAGGACGCAACACACTATTCATCAAACACATGAAAGTAACTAAAGCATTCATCAAACCAAAAGGAACCACAACAAACTCATAATTCCCACACCTTCTCTAGAAAGTAATATTGTAAATTTCCTCTTCTTTGATGTGTACCTGATGATATCTTGATCTCAAATTAATCTTCGAGAACATTGTTGCTCCTTCAACTAGTCAAACAAGTCATCAATCTATGGCAATGGGTACCTATTCTTAATCGTCACCTTGTTAAACTGCTTATAATTAATGCACAATTTGAGAGTACCATCCTTCTTCTTCACAAACAACACTGATGCACCCAAAGATGATATGTTTGGCCTTATTATCCTTTTTCAAGCATTTCCTTCAATCGAAACTTCAATTCCACAAACTCTAGAGTGTTCATCTTGTAAGGTGCCTTTGAGGTTGGTGTTGCTCCTAGTACTAACTCAATAGAGAAATCCATTTCCCTATGAGGAGGAAACTATGAAATCTATGCTAGAAATATATGCTGAAACTGTTCTAAAACTAGGTACCTCTTCAAACTTTCGTATCCTCAAAATCCTTACCTTTATTACTTGAAACATGCACTATTAACAATACACATGCTTTCCTACAACTGCTCCTTTCTTACATAGTTATAACCATTCTCATTAATGTAGGCTTCTTGTTACCCTGCAATATTCTCTTCTCTCCATCATCATTCAAACATTCAATAGCCTTCTCATAATAATCTACCTTGGTCCTATGAAGGTACAACCAATCCATACCTTAAATCATACTTTCTGATCCCAATGGAAGCACATTTAGACACACTAATGTAGGCATACAGTCCATCTCAAATGCACAAGCTCTTACCCAAGATGAACTCTTTTCTTAGCAACTGTAGCCAACTGTACCAACAAATACTCTAGATGCACTCCTTTTCTCAAACCACACTTATCCACTAGGTTAGGGTTAACGTAACTATAATTTGATATAGGGTAAATGAAAATAGAAACAATCGATCTCATAGATTACCTTCCATCTCAATAATGGATGCTTAGTGATCCGCCTGCTTGTTATCCAATTCTACATAGATCCAACGAATGTTGTGCACAACATCCCCAATTGTCTACAAATCCTGAGCACTGTATATCTGAGGTCTACCACCTTGATACAATGGTTAATCCTTCTTGCAATGATCCTTGCCACATATCCAATACTGTAAAGGCCCACTACCTCTTTTCTATTTCTCTCTAGGTTGCGACCCATGTCCCTTCTCAACTACATTAAACTTCTTGTAAGGAGAAACATTTTCCTTCTCACTTGCATTAACCTTCTTGTAAGGATCAACATTTTCCTTCTCACCTGAATTAAACTTCTTGTAAGGAGAAACATTTTCCTTCTCACCTACATTCTGAGGTCTTCCCTTTTTCAATGGCCACTTTCCTTTAGTCTTCTCATTCCCTTTCCAAGCCTACTTAGACTCGATCTTGTGTTTCAATTGCTCATAACAGTGCTTCAACTTTCTAATGACTTCTTCTAGTGAACGAGGCTTATCATACTCAATCCGATCCTTAAATGATAATGGCAATCTACTAGTAAATATTTGAACTTTTTTCTTCTCATATTTAAGATAAGGCACATATATCAACAAATCCATGAACTTAGTCGTGTACTCCTCATCTGTCATCGAGCTCTATTCATCTCATAGAACTCCTTGGCCTTACTGTCATAGTACCTCTATAACGAGTATTTCTTCCTAAAGAGTCTCTTGAATTCATTCCAACTCAAATCATTTGTCCTCGTGTCTCTGACACACTTCACATATTTCCACCATATGCCTGCTTTCCCTTTGAGGTTGAAAATAGTTATCCTAACCTTCATGTTCTCTGTGTGATCATGCAACTCAAATAACTTTTTCATTCCAAGCAAACATGCCTCTGCATCTTCCATCTAATTCAACTCTCCATCAAATGTAGGTGTATTGGTTTTCTTTAAATCATCTGACAAGTATCCTCTTTCACTCCTCTTGTAAGTATAATAGTGATAATGACCATGATACTCGTTTGAACCAAAACTATATTAGAACCCATAACCATTGCCTCTCTTGCCAGGTGTATCCAAGAACCTACCATCTCTGACTGTGTCATCTTTATCCAACATGTTCCCACCATGAGACTTGCTACCATATGCCCCATTAGTCCTGTCCTCTAGTCCATAACTGATCTGTGGTTGTCTCTATCTCTGCAAATATAACAAACTCATTAGGATCACTGCATTAAATTCTTCTTGTTTTTCTTGTTCCCCGATGTTGGGCCACTAATTTGTCATTATTAATATCACTTTTTAACGTCTATTTCATCCATTTCTACCATTCTTTATCACGTCATTTATCATAATTTATCATATAATTCCATTTTATAATTATTTATGCTTTTATGGATAAATATTATTTCTTCTCCGTTATTTTTAATAAATTGATGATTATTATGCATGATTTTACCAATGATGGTTTATTAATGGATTTATTGTAACATCACTCATGATTTTAGCCTCCAAGATCTTTTCCAGATTGCAAATTTGATCTCTAACTCATAATTAAATATTCCAACTCAAAAATTTGTTGGAATAAGAAGTGACATTTTTCCATTGGATGTTTTGTACAAATGAAGGAGAATCTAGAAAATCCGAACCATGGGTTTTGTCCAGAATGGACTGAATTAGTTTTATAATTTATAGTTTTCGAAAATTCAATCTTTATTAAGAAAAACAAAAGGTTCTTTGAAGACGATTTTCTTAGATTTGCTGTTGCGTCCGTTTTCCAAATTCTTCCAGTTGGAATACCAAATTCAACTTGCTCCTACTCCACGTTGATGGAAACATCTTTTAGATATGATCTTGTTGATCAATTTGTTTTTTACAATCCAAATTTGTAATGGGAATAATTTTGTAATCATATTTTTTGTAACTTCCATTTGCCCTCTTTCTATTTAAATGAAAATAGAGACCAAAGAGAGGAGGAAGGATGAGGAGAATAGGAAGAGAATAGGAGGGGAATAGAGGGATAATCGGGAGATAATTAGGAGATAGGAGATGGACAATTCTTAGATAGGATGTAGGAGAATAGATAAGAGATGAGAGATGGGAGATGAAAAATTGTTGAATTTGAGGAAAAGCTAAGAGCTTCATTATGCTGTAATTATTTCTCTCATATGTTTTAATGAAGGAAGTTATCCATTGAGTTCTAGATATGTTATTTGTAATTTGATTTGAGTTATTTCTCAAGGAAGAAATGAGTCTTGGGAAGTTGGGTCCACTACCTTGGACGAGGTGCTACCTTGAACATCTACAGTGGTTTAGTTGTGTGATTGTTTCTTTGAATTTCAATCATTATTCCTTAAAGTAGATTTCCTTTCTTTTAACTAATTTGTTGTTTGCTGCATTTTCTAGATTTGTTATTTCATCCAATTTCTAGATTTCATTCAATTTACTGCTCTAGATTAGCATCTGAATTATGTTGACCACCATACATTAAATTTCCAATTCAGCAATGTGTGTTTTAATTTAGAAATGATTCAAGTTGTGTGATTAGCATAATTGTTTTTCCTTCCATTTACTTTTTTTTTTTTATTTATTTATTTTAGTTTTGTTATTCAAGTCTTAAATTTTATTTCTTGTTGAATGAGCTTGATAGTATAGAACACAATCATATAGAACTAGTGTTAGTTTTTGGTATTGTTATGCATATATTTTTCCGATTGTCTTGAAATAAAAAGACGATCCTCGGGTTGATAATTAATGTCTAGGTGATTAGTTGTTTTATTTATTTATTAAGCAATTAATTTTACCCAACACTCGACAAACATTTCCTGTGACTAAATGATTATGTCATTATCTGCCTTGCAAATTTTAATATCTACCTTTAAACTTCTCAAGGTGTCTGCTATGTCAGGAGAATAACCATCTCTGTGTTTCTTATTTGATCCATAATGAGAGTCACATGAATTGTAATCCACCATTTCTCTAGTCATCTATGATCCTCTTCTTCATGTAAGCATACCATGTCAAATAAAACAAATATAAACATAATCAACATACCTCAGTGAATTTTAGGGGAGGCTATCTCATTTGTAAAATAAATCTATATTAGCAAGATACATGTACATACATAATCATATCGATATATACACATCATGCACAATAACACTAAATGCATACAATCACCTCGTGCACAACAACCATAACCATGGCAATGCATGTATGAGCACACGCATCTAGCCCATTTAGTCAAAATATTTGAACCATGATCTGGTACCAATTTGTAACCGCCCCCTCCCACATTTACTTAATTTCATTGATTTTCCAGGATAACCAAGAGATGAAGAGTTACTTGACATGAACCAACCTAAAAACTTCAGTTATGGAAGTGGGGATGACAACTGGAACTTATTAAGGGATTAGAGGACACTTAGGGGCCAAAGAGCCACCCCAATTGACCAAACACTAAGCTAAACTACCTTTTTAGTGACCTAACACCCCAATCGTATGCACAAGCCTACATGAATGTAGTTGTGACCCTCCAACTGCATGCACAATCTAGCTTGAGTGTGGTTGTGACCCTCCAACCTCATGCACAAGCCAACTTGAGTGTGGTTGTAGCTCAAAATCCTTAGTTCAGTGCTTGCAGTCCTAAGATTTGAGCCCCAATTCCAGGCTAGCCTCCATACTACTACCTATATCTTCTTGAGACTTTTGAGATGGACAAATGCCTTGAAGACAATGTTAATCATATAAAACTTGATCAAGGGCTTGACCTAAAGATGCAGATCTAACCATAGGGTCTTACACACACATCATATAAAACTAAAATGAAATCCACACACCAAGTATGCACATAAACAATTCATAAATAATTAATTAATAAATAAAATATTTACAAGAGAAATATTGGCCTCATGCTTGGCCTCTCATTCCTGAGACTCATACCTTACACACTTCACTCTACATGCCTCATAGGCTCACCTAGATTTATACAAATGGATTAGAACCCAAGTAGGTTCTAGATCCTAAACTAACTCCCAAAATATCTCAAACCTTCCAAAATACTCTCAAATATTCTCCTATTTACAAGAATTATCATTTTCTCCTAAAAGTAAGAAAAATACATTAATTAATTAAATCTTAACTTTTTAAACTAACTCCTCTAGTAAAAATTTGACCTAGGTTAGATGCACCTGCATTAGAATCCCTAGGTAAAAATAATTTGATGGTCTCCCAACCATATATCTTCACTAATTATACATCCTCCTGGATCCCAAACTTTAGTCTACCACTGATCAATTTCTCGGTCATATTGTTGCCATTATGTTGTTGTCTTTTTCTGTCTTCCAGGCTTCCAAAATTTATGTTGTAATTCTCCTCCCACTTTACTTATGTAGACTTACTCAATTATTAGTAATCCATTATCGTCCTTGCTTTTTCTTTATTCAATGAACATATTCTGAGATATTTTCAACATGAATGATCGAGGTGGATATTGGTGGCCACCTTCCAAGTGCACCTGGACCCCCACCATTGTTTCTCTCAGCATTTTCAATTTCCTTAATTGTAGCACAGCATACTATTTTTAGCAGTTTTTCAGGTCCTAAACTTCTGGAGCCATTTTGAGGCCCTAAACAACGTTTTTTGGGAAATGTGGGGGCAAAATGGGTCCATGGATGAATGTTTCCCTTCTCAAAGTGGTAGTGCTTGGATAGATCTTTCTAACAAGCTATTGTACGTGTCAAACGAAGATCATATGCCAAAGTTACGACCCCGGGAAGTTGATGTACCAATTTACCCAAACGGGGCCCACAGTTTGGCATTTCATCTTCTAGGGTTAGGTTTTGGAATTTTAAGGGCTTTTCCATTGTTTATCAACAATAAACAGGCCTTCGAGCCTCATTGTAGCATAGTTTAGAGGGATGTAGCCACCACATCTCTTGTTAGAGATAAGCTACCAGCGCCCTAGCTGGTTTATTTCCATCACTGTTTGTAAGCATATTTTAGTATTTTACATTAATGAAATGAAGTATTATTTCCGCTGCATATATATGTTTATGGTTATCTCTGTAATTTGTTGTGTTCCTGTTTAAGTCTGGATCAGTGGTATTAGAGCGGTCTGCTTTTTCTCTTTTTTTCTTTGCATGTCCCCAACGAGGTCAGGATATAAGGAGTTAGAGCTTGAATTGGTCGAACCTTTGCAAGACCAGCCTCGCAAATCCCGACGACCTCCCATGGCGGATGAGAAGAAAGATGAGGGGGTAGGAGATCCTATCAAAATCTTGCTCGAAGAAGCCCTTGAGAGACAATAGAACGCGATGATGGATAGCTTTGCCCAGATCCTTCAGCGGCTACCCAGAAGTGACACATCGGCTTCCAATAGCTACTCTAGAAATGCCACACCCTTTAAGGTACAAGTTAATTTCTAAATCCCCATATTCAAGGGTCAGATAGATGCAGATCCTGTAGGTAAATGGTTAAATTTGCTAGAAGGTTATTTTTCTGTTCATTAATTTTCGAGTTAGGAAAAGATTGCTTTCGCTCTTCTGAAAGCAGTCCCCCACGTCAAGGACTGGTGGGAAACATACTGCGAGTAGAAGGATGAAAATAATGGCTCACTGTTTTCAGCTGCACCCACCTGGAATTCATTCTGGGATGCCATCAAGGAGTAGCACTACCCTGTCGGAAGCCATGAGGATGAATACGTAAAGTGGACCACACTACGGTAGGGAAGGTACCAAGACGTGCCAGAGTTCACCAATCTTTTCCATACCCTTCGCACAAAGTTGGGTATCAAGGATTCAGAGTAGCGTTTGATACTCAAATACCGTGGCTGCCTGCACACGTACATCCAGGAAGAAATAGAGTTCTTGAACATCTCCTCGCTTGGCACAACATACCGATATACCATCAAGGCTGAGCAGAAGTTTAAACAAAAGAAGCGAGACTTTGGATTTGCGAATCTGAAGCAAGGGAAAGGTGCCCCTAAACCACAGAACAAAGGACAAAGCCAAGGCGGGGCAGCCCAAGACAACCTGCCAAAGCTGCAAGCAAAGAACAACTCTGAGAAGCCGAAAAAGGACACAGGAAAATGGTGTGAGTTCCATAAGAGCTTCACTCACAACACAAGTGAGTGTCGGGCCAAGTAGTCACTAGTGGCTAAGCTAAAGGTTTTCAGAATCAGATGCATGTTCTGACTCTGAGTCAGAACCTGACAAGGGGAATGACAAGGGGAAGTAGATCATAGATGCAGATCCCAACGCCACTGTTGCTACCACCAAGATCCAGAAAAAATGAACCTGAAGATCCAGAGGAGGAGGAGCGTCTCTTCCATTCGCAGATGTGGGTAAAGGGCTCCCCACTATAGTTCATTGTTGATAGCGGGAGCCAAAAGAACCTCATTTCGGCAGAGGTCGATAAGTGATTGGGCTTATCGACCACAGCACATCCACAACTGTACACCATCAGGTGGCTTCACCAAGGACGTGACCTTCACGTGAGCTAGTAGTGTCGCCTTCCATACAACATTAAGCTCTTCACGGATGAGGTATTGTGTGACATTTCTCCCCTTGAAGTTTTTGATGTATTATTAGGAAAACCGTATTTGTGGAAGTGACATGCTGTGTATGAATCAAGGTCCCATGCTGTTATTATTACATTGGGAAATACGTTGTACAGGATACCAGAGGTAGCACTGCCTACCGCTATCTTTTTGATTACTGTAAAAAAATGCAGTAAGCTCATTTCCAAAACCTAGAAATTTGTTTTCCTGATGATACGCCCTCAAGGAAAGAAGAAGACAGTGGCCACAACCTCTAGACAGAGCCCTTCTGCATGACAACTACAGATGGAAAAGGTCATGGAGGAGTACGAGGACGTCTTCACCTCCCCCACAGGGGTTCCTCTGCACTGTCAGGTCAAGCACTCCATCGATCTGACCCCAGGTGCGTCAATACCCAATGGACCAATTTATTGGCGCTTCGTTATGGAGAATGATGAAATCAAGAGGCACATTCAGGAGCTACTGTTGAAAGGTCACATCTGTCTGATTTCATTACCTTGTGGGAGCCCGATCATGTTGGTACATGTTGGCATTATGTTTCTGGTATGGTTATATGTTACAGATGTTGTACTTGATGGCAACACCCATGGCATGGCTCTCAATATGATGGGAATTAAAAAAAAAAAAAAAA